>JASANB010002527.1:0-82438 GCA_030248155.1 Sabatieria punctata | reverse complement strand
GGGTAGTGGGTAGTGGGTAGTGGGTTGTGGGTTGTGGGTAGTGGGCAGTGGTAGAGTGGTAGTGGGTAGTGGTAGAGGAATAGCACCTGTAGTGGTAATGACAGTGGTAATGGTGGCGACAGTGGTAGTGGGTAGTTGTTAATTCGTTAGTTGGTTAGTTGGCTGGTTGGTTAGAAGAGGGTCATGTGTTCTGTGTAGTGGGCAGTCGATTAGCTTGCTAATTAATTAGTTGTTTAATGGGTTAATTGACAGTGGTAGTGGTAGCAGCAACAGTAATGATAGTAATAATAGGTAGTGTTTAGTGGCAGTGATAGTGTGGCATCAACATTATTCATTAAAATTTTAGGTCACTGGCTCCCTTCGTCTCAGTGCTGGACGCCACGGATTTCATATTCACCGTTTTGGTGATGTGACCACAGGCTGTGGAGCAACATCGGGTCACTTTAATCCAGAGAAACACACGCATGGCGGGCCGAGAGACAATACCAGACATGTGGGCGACCTTGGCAATGTGGTTGCTGACCATCGTGGCTGGGCGAGAATTGACATAACAGACCGCAAAATAAAATTACAAGGACCGCATTCTATTGTTGGCCGAGCTGTAGTGGTGCATGCTAAACCAGATGACTTGGGGAAAGGGGGAGACAATGAAAGCTTGAAAACTGGTAATGCTGGTGCCAGAGTTGGTTGTGGAATTGTTGGACTGGATAACTCGTAGTTTATTGGATTATTTGTTCAACTTGCTCTTGTTTTTGTTTGTATCAGTACTTTTATTTATTAAAGTCATCAAGCAGTCATATTATTCAAGATGAGTGACAAGTTAAATCAATAAAACGCAATATATACGTGGTTTGAAATGTAAGTAACGGCAAGAAAATTCTGTGATATTGTTGCATGGCACATTTTAAACAAAATTCCATAGACTTCTTCCAATTTCAGTGGTGAAATTGATGCTTGGTGTTGGTGAATCAGTGCTCGACATTGTATTATGAGTAGGATTCAATATAGACTTTTCAGGAGTACTCTGTTGAGATTCAGAGTTAGAGGTTGAGACATCCACATCTTCCATGGTGCTGCTGAGCTTAAAGGGTTTTGAATGGTGAGGATAGTTGTTAGTAGTGGTTTTAGTATCATGTGTTGTCAAATGTGAATCTACACTCGTTGCTTCTGATGATAAAGGCATTGCTCCACTAATGCTGGTTTCCACTTCGACAGTCACAGGTCTTACAGAAGTATTTGGTCTAGAACTTGTTATTTCCGTGCTATCAGGGTTTGTGATTATGGTTTGATGCTCAGAGCTTGTAGTTGTTGTGATGTTTCTGTTAGTAGTACTAGTTTTCACATTACTTAAAGTTGTTGTATCTGTTAGAGTCATTGTTGGTATGGATGGTGAGGTAGCTGCAGAGGATAGTGTAGTAATAGTTGGGGTGGTTTGGTATTTAGTAGTAGTTGGGACAGTGGTCGTATTATTTAATTTAGTCTCCAATGTAGTAATCAATGAAACAGTGTTAGTGTTGTTTTCAACTGAATGAGAGGGATTCGGTGATGTGAGATATTCTGAAAATTGTAAAAGAGACGCAAAAGTAAAATATAATAGTATAAACTAGAAGCTAACCTGATGGGCTGTGACTGGTGGTATTTTCCTCAGTTTGTTTTACGTATGGAAACAGTAAAATTGTCAGTATAGTGAGTGTGAAAATAATCAAAAAAACCAGCAGGACAAGAAAAAGAACAGACTTATGATTGGCAAGCCAACGACGAACTTTCATCAATTGGAAACGACATGCTCCACAGCTTTCCATTTCGTGTATGTGTATATGTGCAAGCTGAATGCAAAAGATGGATCACTAAGTTAGACAGTCAGCCAGTAGTTATATTGCTCATACCAATTCAATTCACAAAAAATGTTTGAATGTTTATTCATCAAACATAAGCATCATACAAAATAGTAAAATACAATAGTTATAGGCAATGTTTCTTAGCACGGCTTAGCTTTTTTATGAGACATGGCAGCATTGCATGCCTGTAGTTCAATTCTAATCTAAGCATATCAAAGTACAGCTGAGTATGTTTGGAGAAGAGTAGTGATACTAGTTCATATATGAGTTTCAGTGTCCTCTCCTGCTAGATTTTGGTAACATAATTGATGGTTGTATCTTTTTGACTGTGTTTAGTTGTAGGTGAATTCTCAGTTGTTGATATCATGGTAACCGATTGCATCGAAATTGCTTCAAGTTTCGTTGATTTTGTTTCTCCAGTACCAGGCGATGGTTCAGTTGATGTTGGTTTAAGAGCAGCATCAGAGTTTTTGACAGTCGTAATTTGAGCAGAGGTTCTACTTTCTGTTTTGGTTGCGGGTGGAGGTTGTGTAGTGCTTGTTGTCTCTTCGGATTTTATAGTATCTTTGTTTGTTTTGATGGGGATTTGGCTGGAAGACGTTTTATAATTGGTAGTAGGTGGGGTTTGTTTGGTTGTGGAGGTTTCTGTAGTGGTTGAGGTTTTTCTCCCACCACCAGTAGTCATGGATGTTTGGTTAGGTTTTGAAGTAGTAATAGTAGTTGTTATGTCAGTATTGTTCATTTCCCTGGTTTCAGTTGTTACAAATTGGGTTGTTGGCATCGTAGTCATCAGTGAGGTTGAGTTTCTACCCTAAAATATATTCATCAAAAACTATATATATTTTTATTAAAAAGCAAAACTCACATGATGTGATGATTTGCGGGATCCAACCAGAATAGCTATTACAATAGCGGCAATGACAAGCACAATGGCACAGATTATAGCCACAGTGATAATTTTGTGGCTTTTCATCCAATTCCATATTTGTTTACAACAATTTCCTTGTGTTTCCATTAGTGATCCCTTTGAGGTAATCGTTCAGAACCACAAGCTGTTCACTGTTGTTTAGGTATACACCAAACCCATAGCGAAAATTGGGTATTTTTTTAAATACCTATCCACTAAATACCTACCGATTCCAGGTATTTTGACAAATACCCAAACCCGGTATACCGATTATTTTTGGAATACCCAGCAGGTATTTGGGAGTCATACCCCAACAACAATAAGCAGTATATACAGTATAGAATAGTGATGTAAAAAATTAATTTAATTGTAATTGAAATTCGCATAATTGGCCTGTTTTTAATTTCAATTCAATTAATTTAATTTAATTGAAATTCAAAAGTTGGGCCATAATTTAATTGTAATTTAATTGAAATTCGCTTGGAATTTCAATTATATTTTCAATTATTTTCTGTGGTGAATGTAAGGAAATGCGTAAGTATTAGAGGCGCTATTGACTTCAAACAAAAACCTATTTAGGTGTTGTCTCCTATTCTATACTGACTCACTTTGTTTTCTAATATTTTATGCTCTGCTTTTCATTTTTTAGCTCTTAAAAGTTGAAGCAGTGATTTTTGAATGTAAGGTCATGTTTACAGAACCTTTTTGGCGATGATACCTAGGAAGTGATGTTGCTCAAAAATGCTGAAAACCTTTAGATTATGTAATGATATATAATAATGAACTAACTCTGTAAATTTCCCACATAATGCCATGTTATGCGTTTTCAAAATGCAACTTTTTAAAATTTTCTCGCCTGGTTGGGCAGCAAGCTAACCAGGTGTGTCTGAGCTCTTACACGAACATTTTTCTAAGTCCTGGGTCACTGTTTCTAAGTCACTGTCTTTTGACGGCAAAAATACAACAAATTTCAAAAAATTGAAAAAATAATTGAAAAAATTACATAATTGAAATTTTCTGAGGTTCCATAATTTAATTGAAAATATAATTGTAATTGAAAATAATGGAAAACTATTTCAATTAATTTAATTTAATTTAATTGAAATTAAAAACGGAGCCCATAATTTAATTGTAATTGAATTGAAATTCAAATTCCATAATTTTACATCACTAGTATAGAAGTAATAGAGAAGAGATTTGTAGTGGCAAAACGGCAGATTTATCCAGCTAACAGATAGGAAATGAATAAAGGAGGCAAAAGTGCAATATATCAACAATCTGAATCACGACACTTTGGTGCACCGATTCACGTCCTGGATATAACGCTTGCTTTTCAGCAACAATGTTAAAAATGGGTTTTCAATTCTGAATCAGTCATTGTAGTCTGGGCCACAGACTACAAAACGCTCCTATTATGTTACAGTTTGCTAAAGCTAATTGGACTAAAAACCTACCAATTCAGTTTCTTTTGGAACTTCCTGCAATGCATAAATCAATTAACCCTTGCACCAAAAGGTTGTTGTTTGCTTCTACATCTGAATTGCATGTGCAATAATGTATCAACAATACAAACAACATTATTAACCTGTCAATATATCAATTATGATCGATCTTGCAAAACTACTAACAGTGAGAATATATAGAACGATAGACTTGACTCGCGAGGACCAAAGTCATCTCTAAATTCGCAATACTTTTTACCAACACCAATCTAAAAACATTCTAATTACATAGTCCGTCTTTGTAGACAACATTAATTAAACAATTTACTGTGCCAACTGAGGTTTATTTTGGTATTGATTTAGATGTGGATTTTGAGCTTGATGCGCTGGTTGGAGTTGTGATCTTAGTGGTAGAGGTAGAGGTGGATGATGAAGTTGAAGTTGAAGTTGATGTAGAGGTTGAAGTTGAAGTTGAAGTTGTAGGTGTGGTTGATGTGGAGGTTGAAGTTGAAGTTGTAGGTGTAGTTGAGGTTGATGTTGTAGGTGTGGTTGAGGTTGATGTAGATGCTGTTGAATTTGTAGTGTTAGCACTTTCCGTGGTCATATTTGTGGCCAAAGAGCTGTTTGCGGTTGGTGAACTAGTCTAAAGTTCAAACAATGATTTCATCTAAACACTCCATAATATCAAAATCTTACTGAGTTAGTTGTGCTACCACTTGATTCTGAGCTTTTGTGCTTCTTGTGAGCCACAGCAGCGATAATAATTATAATAATTATTAAAATAACCACAGCAGCCACTATGCCCACAGTTAGGCGTTTGTGATTTCGAACGTAGTCGCTAATTGTCGCCATCGAAGAATAATTAGCCAAGTCTTCTTAGATTATAAGAAATTTTTCATGAAGCAACCAGATTGCATCACAACCTGATATGGACTGACTAGACTATCCTGAATTGGTGGCATAGTTTGATATCTGGCCATTGTGCTTTGTACATACTTTAAAGCCATTGTCTTTCCTAACTCACGTTTTACAAGCTCAGTCTTAGTCAGAGATAAGAGACTCATACCAATCTAAAATAAAATCTAAAGTAAAACATAATGGATATAATTAAAAACCACGAACTACCTGTCTTTATTATCAGTTCAGTTAATTTCAAAAACACACGAACATCAGCTCAATAACCCAATCACTCCACAACCCACTCTTGCGCCAGCATTACCGGTTTTCAAACTTTCTTCATCACCCCCTCTTCCCATGTCATCAGCTTTCTGGTGCACAACCAAAGTCCTGCCAATAATCGAGTTTGGACCACTCAGTCTAATCTGATCATCTCGCAAGTTTATGTTAGCAACTCCATTAAACCCAGCCTCTATATTAGGCAGATCCCCCACGTGCTGATTGTGGTTTACGTTGCTTGGATTGAAGTGGCTGCTCGATGCTGTGCAACCATCCGAATAATCACCAGTTTTGTGGACGTGGAAACCATGCTGGCCGGGCAACAGAAAACGTAGGGTTCCGTTTATCTATACAAAACCAATTTTTATTTTTTATTTTATTAGTATTGCAGTTATTACCTGCACCGCACTTGAGAATAGATTGTCTTGTGTAAAATCAATGACACCCATCGGAAGGGCCATTACTCCTCTTCGGAATGGAGCACTGGAAAACACCACACATCTGGCTTTTAGTTGTTGACCTGAATTGTAGATTGTGGTGAGTTAAACGATTTCATTTCAAACCTGTGACTTGCAGAAAAATTACACAACAGTAGAGTATGGAAGAGGAGAACAGCCACATTTTGCACAAGGCAAGCCAGAGGAGTGTGGTCAGTGTACAATGGAGGCGGCTTTGCTTTTCAGTAAGCTGTTCAGAACACAAGACAGACCAGTTGCTCTCAATGCGCTTTGTTTGCTTCTGTGCTCGTCAATGTTTGGTTTCGAGAAAAAAAAAACAAAAAGCAAACAACTACAGAGAAAATTACGACCTGCACCAAACTACAGTTTGACTAACACAGTCATGTAAACATGTCCTGACCTGTGTCTGTCTCTGACTCTAACGTTGTCTGTCAATCTCTGTCTCTGTCCTTGTTAGACTCTGTCTCGGTCTCGGTCTCGGTCTCGGTCTCGGTCTCGGTCTCGGTCTCGGTCTCGGTCTCGGTCTCGGTCTCGGTCTCGGTCTCGGTCTCAGTCTCTGTGTCTGTCTCTGTCCTTGTTAGACTCGGTCTCGGTCTCGGTCTCGGTCTCGGTCTCGCTCTCGGTCTCGGTCTCGGTCTCGGTCTCGGTCTCGGTCTCGGTCTCGGTCTCGGTCTCGGTCTCGGTCTTGGTCTCGGTCTCGGTCTCGGTCTCAGTCTCTGTGTCTGTCTCTGTCCTTGTTAGACTCGGTCTCGGTCTCGGTCTCGGTCTCGGTCTCGGTCTCGGTCTCTGTCTCTGTCTCTGTCTCTGTCTCTGTCTCTGTCTCTGTCTCTGTCTCTGTCTCTGTCTCTGTCTCTGTCTCTGTCTCTGTCTCTGTCTCTGTCTCTGTCTCTGTCTCTCTTCTCTGTCTCTGTTGCTGTCTCTGTCTCTCTGTCTCTTTGTCTCTGTCTCTGTCTCTGTCCTTGTTAGACTCTGTCTCGGTCTCGGTCTCGGTCTCTGTCTCTGTCTCTGTCATTGCCTTTTATCATAAACATATTGCTCCTAATAATATTACCTAATCTTCTAGAAATAGTTCAATCGACAAAGAAACAAACTACCTATCACTAAAATAGGATAATCTAAACAGGATCACTCAATCATAAGAAGTTGTTTCCTGGTTCCGTATGCATTCTCAATAGCCTTTTGAAACTGGTTCATCGGCACTTTGTCAAACGGCTTATCTTTCAATTTGCCCGCTCGAATAAGCTTGAACAGGTACTCCATCATCTCTTTAAAGGCGTCTTTATTTTTCGGGTCCATCACCCAGGTGGACAAGTAGATTCCGGTACAGCTGATCCCGTTCCAGATGATCGGGCCCGCCGGGAGCTAAAGAAGCAGATTTAGCCTGTTCAAATAATCCGCACAAGACAATTTGGAAAAACACGCAACATACCTGCAGAGGCTGCTGAGTCATCGCTCCATAGGTGACGATCACCCCACCATAACCAAGCACATTAGCCAAATAGAACGGCGACTTTCCCCCCATGCAATTGAGCGCCAAAACAATTGGCGGCAAGGACTGCCAGAACTTGCGATTCCACTTGAACTCGTCCTCAGTGAAGACATGGTCGGCCCCTAAAGCCATCAACTCCTTCTTCACATTCTCAGTGTCTCTGTCTCTTATGAGGTTGACGGTCTTCAAACCCATCTCCTTGGCGATTTGGATCACCGCCCGACCGACAGCCGAGGTGGATCCGTTCTGGATTACATAGTCGCCCGGTTTTAGTTCCTTGTAATACTTGAGCATCACGTAAGCAGTGGTGGGATTGACGTTGATCATCGCCAACGAACTGATTGGCAGGTCACTGGGCACTTTTAGCAGGGCTGCTGCTGGATAGACTGCATGTGTGCGCCAACAACCGTCGGTGTCTGAGACGTCTTTGGCTGTGGTGCCTGTGGGAGGTGGTCGTATGAAGCTCATGTCGATTATCGCCCAATCTCCCACGCTTAGATGGGTCACTTTTGAACCAACCTCAAATGTGATGTGATATTATTTGGAATGTTTAGTAAAATGCAGGCTCCATCAAAACAAATTTACCCAGCAGATTTTTTTACTGTGGCTTCCGGTTTTTTGCATGAAAGATGACTCTTTTTTGGATGAAAGATGTCGTAAAACTTCTAGCGCACACTCCAATACTAGCGTCCTTTACGGACAGCACGAAAATATAAACGCGCACACTCTAATAGTAGCGCCCTTCTAATAATAGCGCTCCCACGCGCACTTCTATCAACGCTTTGTACGCATACATGTAACAGCTCCGGGCCGACCTGGGGGGAGGGGGGTAGGGGGGGGGGGGTTTCCTCAGGTGGGGGGTCGAGGGGGGGTTTCGCCCAGGTGGGGGGTCCCAAATTTCAAAAAGCTCCAAAACGCCTAGAAATGCGCTTTTAGCACGTTTTTTTCAGTAAGGACGCTAAAAATCGCTATTTTAAGCTGCCAAATAGCGTTTTAAAGCTAAAAACAAGCAAAAAATGACAGAAAGAGCTTTCAAAAACACCGATTTTTCTTAAATATCAGCAGTGGAAACGCCAAATTCGGTTTCCAAAGGCTTTTCAAGTGAATTTTTGGCTAAAAATTAGTGATTTCTGACCCAGTTTGTTAATACTGGAACCACTACCACCACTTGTATTTTTTGGTCGGGGGGTCCCTTAACCTGTCTCGGGGGGGGGGGGTGAGGGGGGGGGTTGGCCTTTCCAGCAGGGGGGGGTACCCCCCAAACCCCCCCTAGTACATGTATGTTTGTACGTGCTTCCAATGTAGAATACTGTCCATCGAGACAATTTTGTTTGATTAAGTGAGCTTGCAAACATTAGTCAGACTAAAACTGTATAAAGATTGCTTGTGTTTAAGACAAAAATGCCAGAATTTCCAGAAAAATAAGGATTCTTGTGAGATTTACGTACCACAGCAAAAAAAATCTATTCAATTCTTTTTCGATGGAGCCTGTAGGAGGAAGCTCAGAATGGGAATACCTTTTCAATCTTGCCAACTCCCTCGTTTCCGGGCACATGAGGTAACTTCGGCTTAACTCCATAGGTACCCTGGATCATGTTATAGTCGGACGGGTTGACAGGAGAGGCCATCCATTTCACCAGAACCTGATCGTCAGCCACATCGCCGCTAATTGTCTTTGTTTCCAGTTTCATAACCTTCGGAGGATCGCCAAAAGTGGCGTGCACCAGCTGTTTCACTTGGACCGGCATTTTTGGCGTATATTTTCGACCGAACAACTTGCTTACTGCCGCACAGTACGAGCAAAAAGTGTAAGGTAGTGGTCGTGAGTGTTCTGGAAAATTACGGCGCACCGTTTACGTTCCAATTACAAGTAGACGCAACTGTAACGTTGGCAAAAATCAATAACAAGCACATATGTGTATCCGCAAAAGCATATAAAGTATCGCAACTCCTAAATCAGTGATCAGAATTTGTTCAAAGTAATTGTAAGAACGCTTCTGTCGTTCAGCGTCCATTTCAGCGATTTTTCGTCCACATTCGGCGGCAGAACGTAGGCCCGATGTATCTGAAAACAGTCGCTCTGTGAATTGATTAATTGGCTGCCAAGTTTAAACCAGCGAGTGTTCTTTCGCTGTCATAAAAAGCAATCCCGGAACCAAAAAATTCTTTCTAGAACACTTACACTTCGCTCCAAACTGGCCGATGCGTCGCCTTGCCGTTCACAATCAATTACTAGCTGTTTCTTCATAATACGCACCTGGAGAAGTCGTGAAACGTAATTTCGACTGGTTTTCGAACATGCAAGGAGTAGTGTTTCCGAGTAAATTTATTTTGAAATTAAATAACTATTAAATTGCTTGCTCAGCCTTCAGAAGAAAATAACTTGCTATTAATTTGCTTGGTGCCCAAATTCTTAATTTAATTTGATACAAATTTGTTATTTGCTATGAATTAAATATAAATTTGCAAAAATCAATACTCAATTCCTGAGGAAACTGCTGAAAACCTGGGTCGCGTCAGTCCAAAATGAGTCGACCTTTCTTCAGATGGGTAACAAATGGTCTACAAATTAGCATTTAATGAGTTGATATCTTTGCTATAGGCATGAACAAGGTCATCTTTGGACTGAACTTGTTGTATTGTAGCCAGACTTTGGTTAGTGAAGCTGCCAAACTAAGCAAATTTATATCAAATTCATATCAAATTTATATCAAATTTCTAGGCAAATTTTACGAAATTTAATATAATTTTAATTTGTTTGACGGTCATCGCAAGAAATTTAATTTGTTATTAAATTGCTATTTACTTGGTGATTTTGGCCAAAACAATTTAATTTTGTTATTTAATTTTAATTTGATCGGAAACACTAGCAAGGAGAACGTGAAAATTGTGACACATGATTTAAAATTTGTAGAAAATAAGTAAGTTGAACCGTTTGACAGGCGTGTAATTCAAACCTGGGGATTTTATACAGAATTTTTTTTTCTGGTTTTTGGTGCATCGATTAAAATTCTAAAATTATCGCTGTTTAAACTAACAGCAATTTCTTTCGGAGCAAAACACGGCGCTTCCAGTTGGACTTCAAGTTTTTCGTCGCTATTTTCCACTTCCACTCGTCCGTCGTCTCTCTAAAACAAATTCGAAAAATCGTTTCAGGCACACTATAAAAACAATTTTTACTTGCAACGGCCAATCCCACACTTCCTCTTTAGCGGCAGTCGTACTTTTAGACTGGTTTTCGCGCGTTTTCGGCTCAGATTTTTCGATCTCCGGCACCGGTTCCAATTCAACTTTCTCTTTGGCAGATTTTTCTTGAACTTCCGGCTTTTCCACCGGTTTCAGGTTCACTTCTTCTTTGGCATCGTTCTCCTCCTTCTTATTCTTTTCGACCGGTTTCAATTGAACCGAGCTGAAGTCACCTTCCTCCGCTTTTTTATCTTTTTTCACCGGTTTTAACAGATCTTTGAAGCTTTGACCTTTGCGCGACATCTCAGTTCTCTGGGTTCTAGCAGTACAGCCGCCTTTAAGTGAAATACGTACGAATAAGAGTTGGACGGAAAAATTTGGTGGTTGAGCAAAGGCGTCAGGTGCAACGCGGCGTTTTTAGCGCTTATAAAACAAGCCGCTCGTTTCACTTGTAGAACTTTTAACCAACTAACTATTTGTCAAAGTTTATCTTGTGCACTTGCAGCCCTTGAGCTATAGTGCTTCATTATCGAGGCAAGACGGTAATTTTTGAGCCATTTTTTGAAACCCCTGCCCCCTGCAACTGTTTTAAATCTAGACCATGGGTAGCTTTCGGAAGCCCGGTATAATCATCGGAAGTTTTCCTGAAAATCAAGTGGCTACCTGTAGCAAGACGCGACTACGGCCCCGCAAAAGCTGCCGAAAAATTTCGTATTCAAACAGTGCCGCCCCACAATGCGATTACCGATTTAGATTTACGCTTGTGCATTTTTTGGCTAAAAATTGCCAAAAATCGCTAATTTGGGCTGAAATACAGCTAAAAAGTGCTGTTGCAGGCGATTTTGGCAATTTTTGTGTGTGAAATTGTAAAAAATTGCAAAAATTTGCTCGAAAATTTACTTGCCAGAAAAATCGGAGGGGGGTCGGTGAAATCGTCTCGGGGGGGGGGGTTCCCATCTGGGGGTCTGGCCTAAGTCGGGTGGGGGGCAGACCCCCCAGACCCCCCTGTTACATGTATGGATCAACCACCACCAAGGGGACAAGTGTCTTTTATGATTCACCAGAAGGCATCGTCGTCACTTCAGTTAGCCTTTGCTTGCATCCGTAAATTGCCGTGCTACCGTATCTACTCAGTGAGTTCGCGTCGAAAACGGTAACGATTTCAACAAACAGAGCTTCCGATTAAATTCCCTTGCTGTATCTGAATTCTATTTTAGACAACTATCGTCTCTTAAAAAATGAGTGACCGAAGTTGTAGACAAGGTCGCGCGTGATATGACCTTGGGTGGACCAATCTGCGTTACTCTCTGCATTTTCAAAAAACGCCATTTTTCGCAATTTTTGCAAACTTTGACCGGCCATATCTCTGAATTGCTTTGATTTTATGAAACGTCATAAAAACATCGTTGGAGTCCCGGAAGACTCTAGTAGCGAATTCTGCAGTCATTTCATTTTCATCACATATGGGGAAAAAGCTCATTGTTTCTATAGCTGAAATTAATGTTCAGAGCAAGCGTAGCGCAGATTAGGATTTACCCCTCTATCAGTGCTCGACCTTGTCTACAACTTTGGTCCTGAGATTCAAGTCGCTCCGACGCTTCCACAAAAAATTATTCGCAAAAAATCGCCAAGTCGCTTATTTTTTAACAGACTATAGGCTATTCTCTAAAAATGATTTGTTGTTGTCTTTGTTTCTTTGGCTGTGTTGTAGTTTTTGTTTGACCTCTATTTTGTGGGCTCATTCAAATTTATTGAAACGCAAGCGAGAGTTAGACAAACGATTCATCAGAGTCAGGTAGAATTCCCAGTAGCGCTCACTTCTGCTGCAGAGAATCGAAACAGTGAACACTCGCGAAGGATTGCTGAGCACTTGCCACAACTTTGCACAGTTGCCTATAAATAGTAATTGTGCTACTGGTGTTTCCGATAGCAGAAACTTATAAATTAGCTTTAATAGACTTATTCATGCTTTCCTACTCAGTAATGCATACGTTTATTGTACAGTGTACGTAGGCACAGTGAATACAACTGCACGCACTGAATCAGTTGTCAGTCAAGACAGATTTTAGCACGAAGTTAGACAAATGAATAAACCTGATATTTAAAATTTGCTCAACGTCACAGAAAGAAACCTTTCCCATGGCCGGCACAGTTGGTGTAGCGGTTACGCTCACAAAGCCATTGTGCGCGTGCTCGTGCGCTCATCCAATCGGCGAGGCAACTTTCTTGCCACAAGAGTTTGTCGTCGGCACAAAGGCCCACCCAGGCCACCGAAAGAAAGCTGGTGACAGCAAGTAGGTAAATGGGAACCGACTGGAGCTGCCTAAGCACCTAAAGCCGCTCTACAAAGCTGCGTTGGAGGTGTTTTTCGGAAATGTAAAATCTTCAGAATCATCATTTCACATGTTTTACGAAGAGAAGTCATATTTTGAAATTCCCCAATTTTAGTGCCCTTTAAGCTACAGAGTTGCCTGCTCAGTGTACTACGTATGTTCATACAGTACGTACGGTACATGTACCACAGCTTTTTACCTTTTTTCACCACATTCGTTGACTGGAGAGCAGGCAGCAACAGCAGCAACAGCCAGACAACAGGCGCCATTCGTTCGTTTTCGGTTTGTCTTTATCCTGCAAATAATGCAAATAAGCCAGTTTAAATAATTCACATCGTAAAAGAGGCAAACAAAGAAACGCGGCAAAGTTCTTAGAACAGAGAGGGTTTAGCTAGCATTGGGACTGACAGCTTAACGAGCCAGACTGTGTAGTAATAGTACGCAATGCAAGTAGTGATGTAACCGAGATCTTGGTATTTCGAGAATTCTAGGTATTTTCTGTCTCGCTTTCTTATTCGAGATCTCCTATCCAAATACCGAGACCACTAGTTTTATACAGGGTGTCTCAAAAAATATGATCACATTTCTTTTTACCGCCATTTCCGCAAATTTTCACCAAGTAGGCTGAAATTTGGACCATAGGTGCCAAAATTCGGGGAATTTTATGTGTTAAAGTTTGGTGCACTAGACTTTACTCACTCCCGAGAAATTTCAAAAAAAGTGAAATTTGGTAATTTTAATAGTGAAAGCCGGTCACGAAAAATGGAAACATTTCCTTTTCCTGTATCTTTTCTAATTTTTGTCGGAATTGGATGAAATTTGGAGTGTAAACGCAGAAGTTCAGGGTAATTCGTGTGTAAAAAGTTGACCATGAACTCCAACGCTATCGTTAGAGTTTAGGCGATAATGTAATGTAACGTTTTTTCGGTGACCGGCTTTCGCTATTGAAATTACCAAATTTCACCTTTTTTTTAAATTTCTCCAGAATTAGTCAAGCCTAGTGCACCAAACTTTAACACATAAAATTCCCCGAATTTTGGCATCTATGATCCAAATTTCAGCCTATTTGGTCAAAATTTACGGAAATGGTAGTGAAAAGAAATGTGATCATTTTTTCGGTGACCGGCTTTCACTATGGATTTAACAAATTTCAGTTTTTTTGAAATTTCTTGGGAATGAGTCAAGCCTAGTGCACCAAACTTTAACACATAAAATTCCCCGAATTTTGGCACCTATAGCCCAAATTTCAGCCTATTTGGTCAACATTTGCGGAAATGGCAGTAAAAAGAAATGTGATCATTTTTTTTGCGACACCCTGTAGAATTTACAATTAAAACTATGCAGAAATGGTGAAAAACCTTCCAAAACAGGTGTTGATTTTATTATTTACTGTTTTTATCACTCAACATTGGTTTATTCTAATTGATGTTAAATTTTGACAGCTTATTGTAATAGACATAAATGTTTGGTTCTTTATCAAAGTTTCTTTTATTAATTGTATTCAAATGCTAAGGCATTGTCTTTACTGAACCAAATAGCCAAAGAGAAAAATGAAAACACATTTTTTTCTACGGTAAAAGGATCTTAGACAATGCGTTCTTTGGTTTTCTAGATATTTTTCAATTCTCGGTATTTCTGTTTGGATTACATCACTAAGTGCAAGCAAAGAAAACAGCCCTGCGTTCACACCACCGCGATAACTCTGCAACTGCTGTTGCAAACAGCGCTGACACTAATCCGATTAAAGCCTAAAGACTTGTGCGCGCGTAATGCGGAAAAGCTTCAATTTGTACGCATTAGTACGTACGCCGCGCGGCTAGAAAGTCTGGGGAAGTTGGAACGTATAAAAAGTGGTTGACCTAGCCTGGACAAATTGATGGCTTTGTTGAAAACTGTGCCGCGAGCTTTAACTAGTTCCTTTGTCGTCATTAGACCTACAGTAGTTCGTACTGACTAACTAGAAACTAAAAGACTAACTACGGTGCTGCTTGTGCTTGCTACATATGAAAATTTCTAGTAAAATGAGACTGCAAATTTAAGAGTCAGTCTCTGAACTGATCGAGTCTTGGCCCTTTGCCCTATTCAGACCCCAAAATTGAAACTTTGGGCTAGAGAGCTGTAAGTTGGTACACTAATGCATACTTATGACTTGTCTTTCGGCCCCAAAGTATTAGTGGATTTGACGCTCCAACCCCGAGATACAGCCTTCTGAAAATCGGCCTGCTTAACTATGGGACCAAAATTTCAAACTCGAATTTCTAACCTACCAGCTAGAGTTTGAAGATAAAAATTTGGATTTTTGCGTAACTTTTGGAGTACTTTAAGAATCTGCAGTCCAATTTTGTTTTGGAAGAAAAAAAATTTTTTTCGACCTCTTTGGTGGGCCATAACTCGCCAACCCCCCTAGAGGCGCTTTTTTATTTCATAACTTTGTAGTGCTTTTTATAAGCTTCATTTTGGTATAGAATATGGTACGATTGCTGGTGTCCAATCCAGTGAAAATTGGCCTCAAATGTCACGAACTCGAAAAATTCGCATGTTTCGCTATAGACATAATTTTCCAAATCGAATTTCTGACTTAATGAACGGAGTTGAGCTGTGAAAATTTGGGCTTCCAGACTTTCAGTGTGCTTTCGGAATATTTGGTGGATTTAAATTTCGAGGAAAAAAATTTTTTTTTCGACCTCTTTGGTGGGCCATAACTCGGCTGGAATCCCCCTAGGGGCGCTTTTTTTATTTCATAACTTTGTAGCGCTTTTTGTATAAGCTTCATTTGGTATAGAATATGGTACGATTGCTCATGGCCAATCCAGTTAAAAATGGCCTCATAGGTTACAAACTCGAAAAATTCCCTCATTTGGAAGACCAGATTTTTATGAGTTCTCAACATTTGAGGCCAATTTTCACTGGATTGGCCACCAGCAATCGTACCATATTCTATACCAAAATGGAGCCTATAAAAAGCGCTACAAAATTATCAAGTAAAAAAGCGCCTCTAGGGGGGTTCCAGCCGAGTTATGGCCCGCCAAAGAGGTCGAAAAACGAAAAAAATTTTTTTCCTCGAAATTCTAAATCCACTAAATATTCCGAAAGCACACTGAAAGTACTCTGGAAACCCAAATTTTCATAGCTCAACTCCGTTCATTAAGTCAGAAATTCGATTTGGAAAATTATGTCTATAGTAAAACATGCGAATTTTTCGAGTTCGTGACATTTGAGGCCAATTTTCACTGGATTGGCCACCAGCAATCGTACCATATTCTATACCAAAATGAAGCTTATAAAAAGCACTACAAAGTTATGAAATAAAAAAGCACCTCTAGGGGGGGTTGCAGCCGAGTTATGGCCCACCAAAGAGGGCGAAAAAAAAAATTTTTTCTTCCAAAACAAAATTGGACTGCAGATTCTTAAAGTACTCCAAAAGTTACGCAAAATCCCAAATTTTTATCTTCAAACTCCAGCTGGTAGGTTAGAAATTCGAGTTTGAAGTTTTAGTCCCATAGTTAAGCAGGCCGATTTTCAGAAGGCTGTATCTCGGGATTGGAGCGTCAAATCCACTAATCCTTTGGGGCCGAAAGAAAACTCATAAGTATGTATTAGTGTACCAACTTACAGCTCTCTAGCCTAAAGTTTCAATTTTGGGGTCTGAATACTGAGACTCGATCGGTTCAGAGACCGACTCTTAATTACTAAATCACAAACTAAACCCGCTATCTACAAATTGGCCACTACACTACTACACATATTTTTGGTGCTGTGTCGAATCCAGCATTTTCTGCTCTTTCTTGGCGGTAATTTTAAAGAAATTTCGGCGAAAATGTTACGAAAATTACCATAATTGTCCAGAAATTACAAGCGATCAATGTCTATTTTAGCTTATTATGTTTCAGTATTTGATAAGTGAAAATTGTAATTTAACTGTAAGTAGTGATGGGCAAGCTACGTCCGGCTGCGCCGTTTAGGAAATACAAAAATACGGCCAAAATATGGTCCGAAAACGGTTTTCGCAACTTCAAGCGCAAATTCTTTTTTATGTTCGGTTATTGATGGTAGGAAGTGATGTATTGTACTTATATGAAACAGAGTACGAGCTATCGAAAAAGATGCATGTTGAACCATAATTCAGCCGTTAAAGGGCATTTTTTCTCATAAACTGAATGCGTCGTTTTTCAACGTCCATTTTCTGTTGAAAGGAGAGTTTATTCAAATTGGTTTCAATCGGATTTGAAATCAGCGTAACTTGTTACCTATATAGCACCACTCTTTTTCTTAGCGCAGTTTGACGCGGTCCCCACAAATTGGATTCTTTCTTAACTACTGGAAATCGGCTTTTTCGTGGATTTTTTCGTGTTCCTGATTGTTGTGATAAAACGATAAATTTGGCGAAAGGGTTTCAATCGGTTCTGAGTACAGTAGACTTCAGGCTTTCGAATTATACAAGAATTGACTCTCTGCTGTTTGTCCTTAACCCCACAAACGGTGTTGAAGTTTCTGTAACCCTAAATTTTTCCCATTTCAGTATTTTATTTTGTGCAACGCTAGCAATCATACTTTTTCGCATTAATTTAGCTGTGTTACGGATATTCACGGCCTTCTAGCAGATTTTAAACAATCAAGTGCATTGCATCTTCGTAAATCGCGCCACAGAAAATCAGTCCCAGTCCAAACGTGCGACCAAATGCTAATTACTAAACTGCACGGCTCACACATAAACTGTTTTAGACATGAATTTCTCAAAATTCTTCATGAAATCAAGTGCGGCTTTTTGCGTAATTTATCGTATCCGGTCATGCTACCCAGTGTGGTGCACTTTTTATCTAGGTAACTAGAACTAGGTATACCTAGTATTACCTAAAGTCTGTTCAAAAATCTTTGGCGCTGGGTACATCCGGCAGTGTCCCGAATTTATGCGTGATGTGAACCCCATACATGTATATATGGATCTGTTCCTATCATCAACGAGACTACTATACTGTTCTCGAAATTTGCATATTGAACTTTAGTTAGAAGCAAGAGGCCTGACAAAAAAATCGACTTTTTTGGCAAAGCGCCAATTTTTGTGCCGATACCAGATTCGGATTCCCCAGCCTTCAGGCATCTCAAAAATACCACCATATATGGGTCTACGATCAACTCTACCAAAGTTACACTCGATTTTCTAACGCCGACAAGCGGTCAAAAATTTGCTCTTCCATAGTTAAGCACAAAAATTCATTCAAGATCGAACACATTGGGGTTTTTTTCCTCCAACCAATTTGAGCTTCACGGTTCTATGTTATTTCGGACATGTTGAATCCAGCGGTCACATTGGTTTTGCACTACGACTTTGATTTTTGCTAGAAATTTGACCTCGAAGTTAAGGTGTACACCTGAATTTCAGAAAGGCATAGCCCAACGTATCTTGTGTGGCCCTGGTCAAACAAAACCCCATACATGTATATACGGATCTGTTCCTCTCATCAACGAGATTACTATATTGTTCTCGAAATTTGCATATTGTAGTTTTCTTAGAAGAAAGGGGCCTGACAAAAAAATCGACTTTTTTGGCAAAGCGCCAATTTTTATGCCGATACCAGATTCTGTTTCTCCAGCCTCCAGGCATCTAAAAAATACAACTGTTGATGGGTCTACGATCAACGCTACCAGAGTTACAGTCGATTTTCTAACGCTGACAACCGCTCAGAATTTTGCTCTCCCATAGTTAAGCTACAAATTCCATTCAAAAACGAACACATGGGGTTTTTCTCCAACCAATTTCAGCTTCACGGTTCTATGTTATTTCGGACATGCTGAATCCAGCGGTCATATTGGTTTTGCTCTGCGACTTTGAATAGACATAGAACCAACGATGAACCAACTGAATCAACGACATAGAACCGTGAAGCTGAAATTGGTTGGAGGAAAGAAAACCCCATGTGTTCGTTTTTGAATGAATTTATGTGCTTAACTATGGGAGAGCAAAATTCTGAGCGGTTGTCAGCGTTAGAAAATCGACTGTAACTCTGGTAGCGTTGATCGTAGACCCATCAACAGTTGTATTTTTTAGATGCCTGGAGGCTGGAGAAACAGAATCTGGTATCGGCATAAAAATTGGCGCTTTGCCAAAAAAGTCGATTTTTTTGTCAGGCCCCTTTCTTCTAAGCAAAGTAAAATATGCAAATTTCGAGAACAGTATAGTAATGTCGTTGATGAGAGGAACAGATCCATATATACATGTATGGGGTTTTGACCAGGGCCACACAAGATACGTTGGGCTATGCCTTTATGAAATTCAGGTGTACACCCTAACTTCGAGGTCAAATTTCTAGCAAAAATCAAAGTCGTAGAGCAAAACCAATGTGACTGCTGGATTCAGCATGTCCGAAATAATATAGAACCGTGAAGCTGAAATTGGTTGGAGGAAAAAAACCCCCATGTGTTCGATCTTGAATGAATTTTTGTGCTTAACTATGGGAGAGCAAAATTTTGACCACTTGTTGGCGTTAGAAAATCGAGTGTAACTTTGGTAGAGTTGATCGTAGACCCATATATGGTAGTATTTTTGAGATGCCTGAAGGCTGGGGAATCCGAATCTGGTATCGGCACAAAAATTGGCGTTTTGCCAAAAATGTCGATTTTCTTGTCAGGCCTCTTGCTTCTAACTAAAGTTCAATATGCAAATTTCGAGAACAGTATAGTAGTCTCGTTGAAGAGAGGAACAGATCCATATATACATGTATGGGGTTAACACCACACATAAATTTGGGACACTGCCGGATGTACCCAGCGCCGAAGATTTTTGAACGGACTTTAGTTAATATTCGGGAAAAGTACCTAGATATACTTTACCTAGTTGCTGGCTACTCTATTTTACCTAGTTTTACTTTATCTAGTTTTAAATCCACATAACTAGGTACTTCTAGGTAGAACAAGTTTACCTAGTTTGATATTATCAGTTTTACATGGCTTTTTCAGTCAGCAAACCTTCAAATTTCCGGCTTTCCTACAATTACAGTGGCCCAGAGAATGAATTTCTGACTTATTTGATCAATAAAATACAAATATTCACTTGAAAGGTGTCAAATTTCGAAAATTTTAACTCCACTAACTTCATCATTGTTCTATTGAACCAAAAATAATGTTTTGACTTGATTTCGAGCGTTTTAAGTTTACCTAGTATTACCTAGTTTTTCTGGGCTTTACCTAAAGTCCATGTAAAAATGATTGGCGGTGGCGGAAAAAAGCGATTTTCTCGAAAACTTTCTTCAAGACCCCAAACTTTTTTTATATCAATCGATAGCAAATTACAAGTGCTACAATATGCGAACGTCAAATCAAAGGTTCCACGCAGTTTTGTATGTGTTTTTCGGGAAAAACGAATATTCGGCAAAATCAAGTTTTTATAGAAGAGTCAAATAGACAAGCGGACTCCAGATTCTTATTCTATGTGCAATTGCGAGTTCGCTGGTATATACATGTTTGGGGATTTTCAAATTAGTTTTCGGGAAAAACGTGTTTTTCGGAAGGGTGTGCGAGTCAAAAAATTGTCTGCGATCCGTTTTACTATGGAAAATTGCCCAACATTTTTCAAATTTGACCCAAACGGTATAAACGGCCTGAAAACCGGCTCATATTCACGAGTCAAACTTAATTTTGGTCCATAGAATCCATTTTTGCAGTCCGTTTGGCGCTATGTGGTCACGTTTTCCAGTTATTTTCATTTTAATTGTTTTTTGCAAAATTTTGTCTGACTGGAGCAGCTACTGTGAGTCTCTTCAGATGTTGCTCAAAATGTAACTCCTGGGGTAATTTTAGATGGTGAATTCATTTCTGTCACCTAGAACTCCGTCAGGTTACTGCAAACCTAACTTTCGAGCACCCCCTATTTGGTTTGATATTTTAGCAATCTGTCTTTGACATCTTTGCTTGTTAAAAGAACACTAATTAATGCTCACGCCATCAAGTGACTCCAGCCTCATGTCTAACGTTATAGAGAAGCAAATTCTTGCCCAATGTATATCCTAATCTGCGCAAGTTTCGCTGTGAATACTAATTTGCGCAACAGCTAAAATCAGCTTCCTTCATAACTGGGATGATAGGATAAGCACATAAATCGACTCTAGAGTACTTTGACAATTTCAGACAACTTTGATCGGTCATAACACTGCAACCTTTTCAGCTAGAACAGTAATCAAAGTATTATTAGAGTAATTGAAGACTCTAGAGTCGAGTTTTGTGCTTATCCTATCATCCCAGTTATGAAGGAAGCTGATTTTAGCTGTTGCGCAAATTAGTAATCAGAGCGAAACTTGCGCAGATTAGGATATACCTTGGGCAAGAACTTGCTTCTCTATAACGTTAGACATGAGGCTGGAGTCACTTGATGGCGTGAGCATTAATCAGTGTTCTTTTAACAAGCAAAGATGTCAAAGACAGATTGCTAAAATATCAAACCAAATAGGGGGTGCTCGAAAGTTAGGTTTGCAGTAACCTGACGGAGTTCTAGGTGACAGAAATGAATTGACCATCTAAAATTACCCCAGGAGTTACATTTTGAGCAACATCTGAAGAGACTCACAGTAGCTGCTCCAGTCAGACAAAATTTTGCAAAAAACAATTAAAATGAAAATAACTGGAAAACGCGACCACATAGCGCCAAACGGACTGCAAAAATGGATTCTATGGACCAAAATTAAGTTTGACTCGTGAATATGAGCCGGTTTTCAGGCCGTTTATACCGTTTGGGTCAAATTTGAAAAATGTTGGGCAATTTTCCATAGTAAAACGGATCGCAGACAATTTTTTGACTCGCACACCCTTCCGAAAAACGCGTTTTTCCCGAAAACTAATTTGAAAATCCCCAAACATGTATATACCAGCGAACTCGCAATTGCACATAGAATAAGAATCTGGAGTCCGCTTGTCGATTTGACTCTTCTATAAAAACTTGATTTTGCCGAAAATTCGTTTTTCCCGAAAAACACATACAAAACTGCGTGGAACCTTTGATTTGACGTTCGCATATTGTAGCACTTGTAATTTGCTATCGATTGATATAAAAAAAGTTTGGGGTCTTGAAGAAAGTTTTCGAGAAAATCGCTTTTTTCCGCCACCGCCAATCATTTTTACATGGACTTTAGTATTACTTTACCTAGTTTCTTGGCTGAGAACTTTACCTAGTATTACTTTACCTAGTTTTTTAGGTGACAGCTTTGCCTAGTATTACTTTACCTAGTTTCAAATTTTCAAAATGCACCACACTGATGCTACCGCCGTTTTAGCATAAACTTTTTCTTGTGGCGCGGCGCGAGTTATTCAAATATATTGCCCATAACTTAAAGTGCGCCATAGAAAAGTCCTTCGTAGGCGGCTGTTATTAAATCGCATTTTTCTAATTTTTAATGAAATCGAATGTTGTTTTTTGCCTGAATTGTCATATTCGGTCATGCTATCGGCCCTTTTAGCGTATTTTCGTTGTCGTAGCGCGAATAATTAATAATGGTCGCCCATACCTACAGTTATGTAGGCTGCCACTACACATATAACAAATCTTCTGCCGACGGGGAAGTGGGGTTGGGTTGGGGTCGGGCTCCGGCTGGGGCGGAGGCTCTGAGCCCAAATTCTTGTGGTATAGCTATCGATGGGATCCAAAAACGCTAAAAAACCGTTGCAGTGAATCTGTTGTTGTTGCTGTAACTTTTTCTCGTTTCGGACTAGCCGTAGCCAATTGTTTTCGTAATCCTTCCTAATTGTGCCCTAATGTTTTGAAATTTGGCAAGTGAAGTGACCGAAATTGGCGTGGAGACGGTAAGGATTTTGATTCGACTGAGTGAATTGTTTGGCAATTTCTTTACAATTCTGTAGAAAAGGAATTTTTTTCTCTCTTTGATTCTAAATTAGCGATTTTCAAGTTACATTTCGTCCGTAAATATTCGTTTATTGTATACAAACGCGCAGCCACTGTATGTACAGGGTCCGCCAAAAAAACAGCCGAGCAGATATCTCAAGAACTAAACTGTGAATCTCAATAAAAATTGCACAAATCTTTGAAGAATTTATCAATCTTTCATTCAAAAAAGGATTCATTCAAATCGGTTGAGTTGAGATTCATGGTTGCAAAAGTAAAAATTCTACTGGGTTGTTCTTTATCACTCTTGTTCATTGCCATCATCTCTGTTTTGACGTTGAGGACAAATATCTCAGGAACCAAGCAGATTATCTTAATAAACGTTAGATCAATCTTTCAAAAATTTTACAGTATTTATCTCTCATTTAAAAAAGGATTCATTGAAATCGGTTGAGATTTGCGGTTGCTACAGCAAAAAATCTGCTGGGTTCAAGTCAAGTCAAGTCATTTATGTCATGGAAAGATTTTGTTGTTTTTTGGCGGACCCTGTACGTAGTATGTACAGTATATGTGCGAGAAGTTCGATTTTAAACAAGGAACATGCATCAAAGAGAGGGAGACAGACGATTATAAAAGCTATTCGGTATCTGTAATCCAATTACCTTTTTCGCTGCTGTTATTACGTAGGTAGGTAGGTGTTAATTAGAAGCGATCTGTCATCCAATGCTTGCTTTTTAACCTAACTTGGCTACAGTTCTAGCGATATTATAAAAAAACTTGCTAAAAACCTCGACGTGTTTTTAACTTGTTAAGCGCGCTTGAATGTTTTGCAAATCTCTCTCTCTCTCTCTCTCTCTCTCTCTCTCTCTCTCTCTCTCTCTCTCTCTCTCTCTCTCTCTCTCTCTCTCTCTCTCTCTCTCTCTCTCTCTCTCTCTCTCTCTCTCTCTCTCTCTCTCTCTCTCTCTCTCTCTCTCTCTCTCTCTCTCTCTCTCTCTCTCTCTCTCTCTCTCTCTCTCTCTCTCTCTCTCTCTCTCTCTCTCTCTCTCTCTCTCTCTCTCTCTCTCTCTCTCTCTCTCTCTCTCTCTCTCTCTCTCTCTCTCTCTCTCTCTCTCTCTCTCTCTCTCTCTCTCTCTCTCTCTCTCTCTCTCTCTCTCTCTCTCTCTCTCTCTCTCTCTCTCTCTCTCTCTCTCTCTCTCTCTCTGGCTGAGGAAAACCCACAAAAATTCACTGACTCAATAGAGTGGAGAGCCCATTTTAGGCCAGAACCTTTCAAATAGAGAAGCAAGTTTTCCTACAGTAACCGGAGAGTGCTGCATTGGGTACTCGGGTACACTAACCAGCACTTAGCAATTTCCGCAACAAAATCAGATCCTGTTAGTGTACCCGGTACACGAACTGGCACTCGTTAAACTGCTTGTTTCCACGATTTCTGAGCAAAAATGCAATTTTGCAATCCAGATTACTGTTTCTGCCATGTAAATGAGAGCGGTTGGTCAAGGTTTTCATTCTTGTGAGTTTTATCTCAGCAAAAACGATTGAAAATGATCAAAAATATGCATAGACATGATTTAAAGCTACCGTAATGATGAAATCTTGGACACCCATGACATAAAAAACCTGTCTCCAAATAGCGTCCGGGTACACAATCCGGCACAAGTGCCAGTTACTGTACCCATGGGTACGCTACAGTATCTGGAGGGGTAGTTAAAAAACTTTAAAAAGGCCAAAGCTTCCTGCTGATTTGAACTATAGAAAACAAGCGCCCGAAGCAAAACGGTTTTTGCTAAAAAGCAATAATTCCTAAAAGAGCTCTTTTCCTAAAATAACACCAGTGATTTTGTCAAAATTATACACGCTAACTTTTCTCCGTCAGGTTTGATACACAGACCCTACAATTTGCTACTGTATCTGAGTACAGAAAATGCAGAAATCTTAGAAAGACATTGGTTACCGAATTTGGCGTTTCTCCTTCTAATATTTAAAACGAATCGGTGTTTTTTGAAACACGTTCTGTCATTTTCTGCTTGTTTTTAGCTCTGAAACGGTGTTTGGCAATTAAAAAATGGTGATCTTTAGCTTCCTTACTAGAAACGCATTTCCAGACGTTTTGGAGCTTCTTGGAATTTTAAAGCCCATTGCACCTCCTCCTGACCGAACCCGCTACCCTTCCGCATACCGGCCTGGTCCTGTTACACGTATGAACTAATATGGTCAGCGTGGTGCAATTTTTAACTACTGTAGAGTTTATTGTAGGAAAACACAAACAAACAATGACGGTTAGATAAGACAGTGGGTGTTATATACAGTGCAACTCTCTCATCACTCCCCCTCGGACGAGTGTCGACTGGGCGGCCGCTGTGCCTGACAATCGTCCGGAAACGAACTGAATTGGTGACTGTCCCGCGTCTGCTGACTCTGCATCTCTGAACGGCTGCTCTACGTTGACGCCATGGTGACTCCTTTCGCGGGCGACGTTCCTTCCTTTCTGAGCCTTTTACCTCGATCTGGTGTCTTGTCATTGCTGACACATGTTTCCATCTCTTGGTGAACGAACGCAAACGCATGAACACTCTTCTCCTACCTCCTCTTCTCTTCCGCCTTCTTCTCTTCACTCTCCTTCATCTCTTGATCTTTCTCTTCCTTTCCATCATTCTCACTCTTCTCCTCATCACCTTTCCTCTGTCACCATTTTTGCGTTGCGCTGCGATGTTGCGTCATCTGGTTCCACGTCTCTCTGAACGGCTGTCTTCTCTTCTGCCAAACATGAATGAAGATGTATGTGGGTTGTCGACTTTGTTACTGGGGACTTGTGATGCTGAGATAGGGACTTGGTGAGCTGAAGGAGAATACAGTTGTCGAGGATCTGCTGGTCTTGTTGAAAGCGGACGAATTGTTGTTGTAGAAGGTGAAGGTGTTGTGTTGTTGGTCTCGGAGAAGTTGTAGTATGGCTTGGTGGATATGGGAATGGGAACGAAACGGGGTTGAAGGTTGGTCAGACGAGTGGTCGGTTGAACGGTAGAGAAGTAGTAATCGAAGCAGATGTAATGGTAGTAGCAGTAGATAGATGGAAGTTGGGACGCAACACAACAATATACTTGCGGGTCTACTCGGCACCAAATGAAGAAGTTTATTGGTAACAACTACACAAACAAACAATGACAAACAGGTTAGACGAGTGGTGTTATCTCTTTCCAACAAACCGCAAAATTCATCAATGGTTCGTTTTTGCCTGATGAATTGTTTTTGACGAATAGTTCTTCACGTTTTACGATTACTATTCTTCAAAAGATGATGAACTGAAGAAATTATTCATCACAGAAATTGAGGAACAATTAAATAATGATGCTTCAACAAACTTTAATGGTAATTTTCCTTAGTTCAACCGAAAAAGAAACGTGCCACAGACACATAAACTGACTGGGCTCGTTATGACAGTTAATCAGAAACTGCTAAACATTGCCATGTAGTAAAAAGACCTATTTGTCAAGTTGAAGTGCTGGACCATTCCAATGCATTCGATGAACAATAAAATAATTGATTCATCAGAAAATCTTGCAAAAGTCTTCAAAATGATGAATAGTAGTGGACCATTTCATGATGAATAGTATGATGACATGATGGCATACTGATATATCAGTATGGTTTGTTGGTAGGAGTTATATACTGTGCAACTCTTTCGCGTAGTACAGGGTGTCTCAATAAAAATGATCACATTTCTTTTTACTGCCATTTCCGCAAATTTTGATCAAATAAGCTGAAATTTGGACCATAGGTGGCACAATTCGGGGAATTTTATGTGTTGAAGTTTGGTGCACTAGGCTTGACTCATTCCCGAGAAATTTAAAAAAAGTGAAATTTGTTAAATCAATAGTGAAAGCCGGTCGCCGAAAAAATGATCGCATTTCATTTTACTGCCATTTCCGCAAATTTTGGCCAAATAGGCTGAAATTTGGACTATAGGTGCCACAATTCGGGGAATTTTATGTGTTGAAGTTTGGTGCACTAGGCTTGACTCATTCCCGAGAAATTTAAAAAAAGTGAAATTTGGTGATTTCAATAGTGAAAGCGGTCACCGAAAAATGGAAACATTTCCTTTTCCTGTATCTTTCCTAATTTTTGTCGGAATTGGATGAAATTTGGAGTGTAAACGTAGAAGTTTAGGGTAATTCGTGTGTAAAAAGTTGACGCATGAACTCCAACGCTATCGTTAGAGTTTTGGCGATAATGTAATGTAACGTTTTTTCGGTGACCGGCTTTCGCTATTGAAATTACCAAATTTCACTTTTTTTGAAATTTCTCGGGACTGAGTCAAGCCTAGTGCACCAAACTTCATCACATAAAATTGCCCGAATTTTGGCACCTATGTTCCAAATTTCAGCCTATTTGATCAAAATTTGCGGAAATGGCAGTGAAAAGAAATGTGATCATTTTTTCGGTGACCGGCTTTCACTATTGATTTGACAAATTTCACTTTTTTTGAAATTTCTCGTGAATGAGTCAAGCCTAGTGCACCAAACTTTAACACATAAAATTCCCCGAATTTTGGCACCTATAATCCAAATTTCAGCCTATTTGGTGAAAATTTGCGGAAATGGCAGTAAAAAGAAATGTGATCATTTTTTTGAGACACCCTGTAGATGGGAAACCTAGACTATATCAAGTACGGTAGCTAGACACGAACGGATGTAAGAGAATGGAAAACTTTAGAAGAAAGGAGAAACCGAGTGGATTCTGAACAGAAAGTACTAAGGATAGCGATCTGGGGAATGACATAACTCTACAATGCCGATTGCTTTAAATAGTGGCTGCTAGAGTGCGTAATAAGTTTTATCTTCAATAATAAACAGTCACAAAGACACGTACTCAAAGAGGAAGCTTAGCCGGCGGCCATTCGGCCAATACTAAATACGTAAGCAAAACCGATTACGCTATTTACGGAACTGAGAGTATTATGATGATTCACCTATTTATTAAAAGCAGACTCAGAATACATACAAAGCAAGCTAAGAATAGCCTCAACTTTTAGTCTTCGCAGTCACCGTCAGTCTATTACTCTCCACCGTCCATTTCAACGAGCCCTCTTCGATTTCCACCGGCAGGTTGTAGGCACGATGCACCTTCAAAAAGGCGCCCGCTACCAATCACTAATCGTCGCACCCCCGGAAACCAAACCTGGAAGACAAGATCGCAACTTACGCTGCGCGTCACGGGCTGTCCGGCCGCTCGGTCGTGCTCGCACTGAATTATTAGTTGTTTTCGTAGAACTCGCACCTAAATTGGCATCTGTTTTTTTTTCAAATTTCCCGCGCTCTGTTTGGCTTACGGATATTTCGGACAGCTTGAAGCCGGGAGTTTCGAGCTGAACTTGGAATTTTCCTTCGGCGTTTGAGGCTAGCACTTGCCCGTCGTTGCGCTATAAGATACTTCCGCTTATCTATCCTCTTAGTATCCGCCACATGGCGGAGATTTTAAACCTAAACCTAAGCCTATGCCTAAGCCTAAAACCGAAGCTAAAAGTAGAGTTTAACAGCGGGTTGGGTGAATGGGCCTTCTCAATTATCCGCCATTTGGCGGATAACAAGAGGATATTAACGCGCGAATCTACAAGATCATCATCAAGAGGAGATACTGTACATATATCGATTATGACTATTCAATGTACAGGCAGGCAGGCATTTGGTAATGGTGCCATCCATATATGGTTCCGGTACCTAGGCTAGTGACTCCGTATGTGGTACCGGAAGCATATTTAGTATCCTTACTTTCGAACAGATATTATATCCGTGGTCAAGCATGGGTGCAGGTACCATATCGTATGGTAAAAAATATGCTACCAAAGTACCAGTACCAATGGGAGCGGTATCTTTTGCTACCAGTACGGGTACCAGTACCAATATTGGGGTACCATTGGTTCCACCACAGTGGCCGAACGCGGAGTACACCATAACCAAACATGGTGCCACTAGCCTAGGTACCGATAACATATATGGTACCAGTGCCATAAACATACATACATGGGCCGGAAAAATGGATTGGGGTAGTCAAAATCTGAAAATTTGGGGGTGGGCCTATAGATTTTAGGGGGGTCGCAGCGATTTTGATGGGTGGGTCCAGAAACAAAAGTCAGCTTCAGGTGGGTGGTTTGGGGTGGAGCCCAAATTGAGGGTAAGCCCCAAGACGCATTTATGGCCGTAAACGGCGTTAAATGCCTGACTGATGCACTCGGAAATCATGTTTGATGAAGAATAAATTTTTAATTACAAAATACATATAACAACAACAAACAAACCTGAAGAGGCCAATCCCAAGTTTCATCATTTGACTGAGATTTCTTGAGAACTGTCGGTTCCTTTTTGGGGACAACGCCGTTTCCGGGCACCTTTCCATTTGCGGTTGTTTTATCGTTTTTCACCGGCTTCAGCAAGTCTTTGAAATTATTGCGCGACGACATCCTCAGCTAAGTGAGAGATTTAAAGTTTGTATAAACTATTTTCACATCGGATAAGCTGTTCTGTTTGCCAAAATCTCAAGTCACTACCTGAGCCATCTAGAACTTTAGGGAAGCAGCTTACTTTTCCCAGATGAGAGTTTAGCTTAAGACTGGAGGAGTCAAGTTGCCATCAAGCTTTGTACCTGCCGCAGGGCCAATAAAAAGCCACAACAGGATGCCAGTTGTTTCGTCGGTTTTTAAATTAGTCAGCCAGTCGCATCTGAACAGCACCTGCACTTTACTCATTTGCACATTAGGAGTTGCGCCGTTCAATTTTCGCCGTTCTGGCCCGACTTGTGTGTAAACTACTGTACCTACCGTTTATAGTGCTGTGTATAGTACCCCTATTTGCGGTGCGGTAGCCCGCGCAGAGTGGCGTACTTTTTATTTAGGTACCATTAGGTTACATGATATACCTAGCATACAATGTACATGTAACAGCGGGGTCTGCCCCCACCTAACTTAGGCCAGACACCCTCCGATTTATCTGGCCAGCTATGTTTTGAGCATATTTTTGCGATTTTTTACAATTTGAGACCAAAAAATTGCAAAATCACCTGTAAAACAGCACTTTTTAGCCGAAAAATTCAGATTATTTTGCGATTTTTGAGCGGTTTTAGTGTCTAACCCTCCCTAAAATTTGGGCTTAGATCCCGGCGGCCGACGCCAGACCCCCTACCCTACAAGAATATTAACTATAAAAATTGCCAAAAAATATAATTTGTCCGAGTTGACCCCTCTAAACGTGCTTGAAATTTGATGCCGATACCAGGTTCGGATTCCTCAGAGTCTTGCGGTCTCAAATCATACCACTTCATGAGTCTACTAAGATTTTGAAGCAAGTTACTACGGTAGCGATTTCCGAGGTGTACTCTTGCAAAAATCGACGAAATTTTTTGCCGTCCCATAGTGAAACATACTTAGTGGTGCAAAACGGCCTTTTTTACTTGACAGATTTCCAGAAACCCCTTTTTCTAGTCAATTCGGATTATACAGGGTGTCTCAAAAAAAATGATCACATTTCTTTTTACTGCCATTTCCGCAAATTTTGACCAAAGAGGCTGAAATTTGGACCATAGGTGCCAAATTTCGGGGAATTTTATGTGTTAAAGTTTGGTGCACTAGGCTTGACTCATTCCCGAGAAATTTCAAAAAAAGTGAAATTTGTTAAATCAATAGTGAAAGCCGGTCACCGAAAAAATGATCACATTTCTTTTCACTGCCATTTCCGTAAATTTTGACCAAATAGGCTGAAATTTGGATCATAGATGCCAAAATTCGGGGAATTTTATGTGTTAAAGTTTGGTGCACTAGGCTTGACTAATTCTCGAGAAATTTCAAAAAAAGTGAAATTTGGTAATTTCAATAGCGAAAGCCGGTCACCGAAAAAACGTTACATTACATTATCGCCTAAACTCTAACGATAACGTTGGAGTTCATGCGTTAACTTTTTACACATGAATTACCCTGAGCTTCTGCGTTTACACTCCAAATTTCATTCAATTCCGATAAAAATTAGAAAAGATACAGGAAAAGGAAATGTTTCCATTTTTCGTGACCGGCTTTCACTATTGAAATTACCAAATTTCACTTTTTTTGAAATTTCTCGGGAATGAGTCAAGCCTAGTGCACCAAACTTTAACACATAAAATTCCCCGAATTGTGCCACCTATAGTCCAAATTTCAGCCTATTTGGTCAAAATTTGCGGAAATGGCAGTAAAAAGAAATGTGATCATTTTTTCGTGACCGGCTTTCACTATTGAAATTACCAAATTTCGCTTTTTTTGAAATTTCTCGGGAATGAGTTAAGCCTAGTGCACCAAACTTTAACACATAAAATTCCCCGAAATTTGGCACCTATGGTCCAAATTTCAGCCTATTTGGTCAAAATTTGCGGAAATTGCAGTAAAAAGAAATGTGATCATTTTTTTTGAGACACCCTGTATTTCAGCAATCTTTTAGGAATTTAAGAATTCATATATTTAAAAAAGTTTCATGCAAATCGGTTGAGCTTTGCGGTTGCTACAGTAAAAAATCTGCTGGGATGTTTTTTACAGACCCTGTAGTAGTATCATTTTAAAATTTCACCAATCTTTCACGAATTTATTTTTCTTTTATCCATAAAAAGGTTTATCGGTTGCTTCAGCAAAAATCTGCGGGGTTGCGCTGTGTTAATACGCAGTATAGATCATACATGTAACAATTCATCCGCCGAAGGTGAGGGAGCGGGGGTATGGCGCCACCGGACGGGTTTGAACGCAAATTTTGGGAGTGGGTTGGGCACTAAACAACGCTCAAAAATCGGAATTTTTCAGCTAGAAATCGTCAAATTCTTGGCTGAAATACTGTACAACAAAAAAGTGCTGTTTTACGGGCGTTTTTGGCATTTTGTATCTGAAATTGCGAAAAATCGCAAAAATTTGCTCAACAAATTACTTGCCAGAAAAATCGGAGGGGGGAGGGTCGGAAAAATCGTCCTGGGGGTGCCATCCGCGGGGGTCTGGTATAAGTCCGAAGCGGTGATGTGATGATATACCTGTTGCATTTACATGTATGTACCTATGGTTATAGATAGTAAAGTAGTGTTGGAAAGTCCGGGGTTAAAAAAATAAGTTCAGGTTCAAGTCAAGTCCAACATCGAAATTTCAGGTTCAAGTCCAGGTTCAAGTCCACCATCTAAAAAACCTGGACAATAGGTTCAGGTTCAAGTCCACTGATAATTTCAAGAATTGTTGAAATTTTGCACTGATCGCAACTTTTTCTGAGCTATTTAAGCCTGTCTACTAGTAATGAAAGACGAAAACCACATTTTACGGGGCAGTAGTTTCGTTTTCTCGCATATTCAGTTTGAAAAATCGGTGTAAAAACAAGAAATCATGAAAATATTCTGTAATCCAACCGAAAATTTGACAAATTTTGCCTAAATTTTCACTCAAATTTTGAACCTATTGAGTGAGTCCAGTAAAATGAAACAGGTTCAAGTCCGGCTGAAATAAAATAGGTTCAGGTTCAGGTTCAAGTCCACAGATTTCAGGTTAAAAACCTATTAATAAGTCCAGGTTCAAGTCGGACTTGCCAACAGTATAGTAAAGCCAGGATTTCGTCATGCATGCTATATGTATCACTTTGAACTTACATTAATTACAGCTTCTATTCAAAAACGGAATCCTGTAAATTTTTGTCCAATTGACAGAAGTTGGCCTACCCAGGATTTTTAAAGGTGTAGTCAAAATTTTTCAGGGGCTAGCCAAGCAAGAAGAAAATCCTGAAAACTTACCCTTCAAATGCGGATTATATAACATTAAATGTCAGAACGATTACATACGTACATACATACATACACAGAAAGAAAAAATTCTGATTTGATTGTACATATAAAGCAAGTTACCAACCCGATAAGACAAATGATAAAAAGAGAACAATAGAGATAAAGCAGAAACCGAAATAAATCACACAATCTGACCTGAAACACAACACAAATCAGCAACCAGAGACGGCTCTTCTTTCAACAGTGTATGACCAGCGTTTTTCAGCTCAATGCAGAATTTGTTGGTACCAAATTTCTGATTTATTCTATATATAGTCTCCAACAAACTGCTGCCCTCTTCAGGGCCAAAGCTCAGAAAGGAGTTGGTCGATTTCTCCACTCCCAACGTAGAAGCAAACTCGCGTGCCGCAGAATTTTCGATCAAATTATCCTTGCTTCCATAGACCACCAAAACGGGAATGTTTTGCAGTTTTTCTCTGAGATTACGAACCTTTTCGCGATAGTCTTCGTAATCCCAAGCAGCTGCTACTCTTGCAGTGGAGGAAAATATGTCAGATGGAAGACTGAGACCAATTAGTTTGGAATCTGAAATTTTATTCGGAAAGATGGATTTGATTTGATTTTCTTTCATTTTGATTGGCTTTAAACTGGAAAAGAAAAGCCAAAAATGAACGCTTACAAACAGTGTAGACCAATCTAGAGTCGAGTCTGGCAATGGATTTCATAAGCCACAGAGGTCGCAGATTGACGGCGCTTCTGAAGCCGTTCGGAGAGACAAAAAGGCAAGCTACTGGAGGCTTTGAGCTGTTCAGAAGTGCACCGACGGCCGCAAAGCTGGCAGAACTGAAGCTCAGCAGTAGATCTGGTTGGCTGAACCCTTTCTGGTCTAGGAAACTGCGGAGGAAATTGGCACGACCATCGGTGGATAGACCGTATTCGCCTAAAGGGTACAGCTCTTGACCACACATCTAACAGGGTGGGATCTGAAGGTCGGCCCACCACCATACAAGTATTAGGAGGTTGTGTGTTACCCCCTAGCTGGGAAGGCCAACCTCATTAGCAGCCCCCCGAGAGAGCTTAGGAACCCCCTCGACAAAAATACAAGTACTAGTAGCCAGACATGGGCTAGCATTTCGGCTGATTGGGGGTAGAATTTTCGATTCCTGAGGGGGTAGGAGCTCCCGAGGGAGTAGCTTAAAAATTGGATTTTCCGCAAAATAAGCGCATTTTCGGGATTTTTACGACAAATGGTGCCGTTTTGTACTGTTTTTGACAAAATTTAGTGCTTATTCTTGCAAATAATACGTTTATTTTTAAATAACATGTTAGAAAATAATCGCACTAGTGCGGTGTATCACTTTCCTTTCCAATTCGCTTTCTTCTTCATATTCATCAGTTCATCTACGTAACTCCCTTCCAGAAAGAATAGAAATTCCAAACTAAAGTCGGTAGCGACTTTTGAAAAAATGCAGCTCTGAACAGAGTTTGTGATATTTTGTGAGGCATTCTTGCTAACAAACAAGGGCGCGTGGGCAGATAGAATAGAACCAGACAGAAACCAGCTGATGCAGGCATTCGTTAATACGTATTACAACAGCTACCAAACTGCATTAATAGCCAAAAAATTCCTGATGGGGTAGCGGCCGGCTGAGGGGGGTAGGTCAGAGCCTGAGGGGGGCCAACCGTATCGCCTGTAAAACAACATTTTTAGCTGTATGTACGTAATTGAGCCCAAATTAAGATTTTTGACGATTTTTAACCCGAAATTGAGATTTTTTGCGATTATTGAGCGTTTTTACATAGTAGCGAACCGCCTAGAATTTGTGTTCACACCACCGCAGTCGGCGCCAGACCCCAACCCCCGCCCGTCCGTGCATGACCTGTTACAGCTGTACATGATGTACATAGATACGTTCTTAATTCGAATGCAGTGGGAAGAAAAAGGAACCTACCTAAACAGTTGTCTGTGTCTCCGAATCCCGGAAAGTCCGGCACGACAGTGGTGTAGTCTCTCCTAATAAGCTCGGGCAGTATCTGTTTGTATTGTTTGTTCGATCCTGGGTTGCCATGTAGACCGACCAGCAACTTTTTCTCCCTTCCACTTAGCCTCTCAGCTTGCACGTAACTGGCACTCACTACCAGTTCTCCGGGGTTTTTCACCAAAACTGGCACTGCTATGCGACTATAGGTGAGTCGGTACATTGCCTTCTAAAGGCACAAAGACAGACAGACAGAGAGGCGGCAGAGCACAGCCGGCCTATGCCTATTGATTGACCACTGACTAGACCAACTAATGCCAGAGCGGCTTGGCCGAAAGAAAATCGATACGAGCGCTCCTAAAAACGGCTGCCGGGCAAATTGATTAAGGTGGCGCCACTTTACGGGGGAGAGCTGTTTATTTAGTAGCGTAAAACAAAAGTACCGATACGAAAAATACCGTAACCTGGTCAATTTATGGACCTCAATACAGCTTGATGGACCGGTAAACTATATGTACTGGTAGAATAGGCGTTTTCTTGGACTAACTTCAGGCGGCGAGTCTATTTCTGATCTCCCTTTTGGCGTGAGAACTCTCTCCCAGATATACAGCGACCATTTAGATCGACAAGTCAAAGCTTAACCATCATGAACGGTGCACATCTTAAGGCCCATGTAGGGTGCCAGAGAGACTACGTACGTACGGATCCGGCACACCATAGGTTGCCGTTTTTAGTTTAAGCACTATAGGTTGGCAGGAATTTAGTTACTGCTTTTACAGCGATTATTTAATAAATTTTATGCACCACATCTGCGTTTCACGTTTTAATAGCAGGCTAAAGATATAGGCAGCACCGAATTCGTGCAAGACAAGAAGGCATACTGTAGCACGTACTGTACGTACAACACTGGCAGATAATTTTTGACACAAAGATAGATAGAGCAGATACGTACATACAGTACATACTGTAGTGCAGTAAGTACGTACACACATAGAGAATGATTCGTTGGAAACTCAGGCCACACGCAGTTTAAAATATAAACACAAAAACAGTACAGCATACATGTCACAGCTCACGCACCGAAAAGGGAGCCAGGTTAGAGGTCTGAGCCCAAATTTTCGATGCGTCTATTGCTAAAAACGCAGAAAAACGGCCAGAAGAAATACAGTAGTAAAAAGGGCGCTATCAAATACAGCTAAAAAGCGCCGCTTTACGGACAATTTGTGCAATTTTAGAGTCTGAGATTCTAAAACGTTTGTAGAAAAATCGGAGGGGTGGTAGAAAAATCGCCTCGGGGGTCTGGTCTAGTCTGGTCCAAGTCGGTGAAGGGAGACCCCAGACCACATGTACGTACAACGTACTTGTATGCTGTACAGCCTTATCGGCACGAAACAACGTCTTCAAACCTAAATTTGAACGTTCCAGACCTAAAACCGAACTTCTTAACTTTTGATTTAAAAATTACAGAGCTACCGCAGAAATGACACCTCACAGTGCACCAGAAAGTAAAGCACCTATATCATACATGTACTAGGGGGTTTGGGGGGTTACCCCCCTGCTGAAAAGGCCAACCCCCCCTCACCCCCGAGCAAGTTAAGGGACCCCCCCCCCCCGACCCAAAAATACAAGTACTAGTAGTGGCTCCAGTACTAACAAAGTGGCTCAGAAATCGCTCAGAATGCGTTTTAAATGCGTTTTTGAATGCTAAATTTTCAAAATTTTCTCGCCCTGGTCGGGCAGAAGCCCAACCAGGCCTAGAGACCTGCGCGGGCCGCCTTTTTGGCGGCCCGGCCCGGCCCGGATTTTCAAATTTCCAGCCCGGCCCGGCCCGGCCCGGCATCTCAAAATTTTCAGGCCCGGCCCGGCCCGGCCCGGCAAATTTAGAATGGCTCAAAAACGCTGAATATCGCTATTTTTAGCAATTGCAAAGTAAAAACGAAAGTTTTATGGTAAGGAAAAACAGTTGAAGAGGCTAAATAACGAAAACGTTTGTTTAATGTTTACGAAAATCCATGTCACTGTTCGGAAGTGAGTTGAAAATCAGAAATGCCGTTTTAGCCCTTATATTTTAGAGTATAAGTTGGTGACACTTAAATTGACATGACCAGTCACACTTAAATTGGTCGTCAAAGTCAAATTGTTTGTCGTGAAAGTATCCTTTCTGTAGCCGTACTTAGCTTTTTACCGAAAGAAACAAAATGACGCCCTAGCGCAAACAGATAAGTGTAATGAAATCGTAATGAAGTATCCATGGCGCCTTTCTTCAGTAAAACAGCTGGGCGCTGATTGTATGTATGTACATTGATGAGAATGGTCAAATTTCTTTAATCAAGTAAACACCGGCCCGGCCCGGCCCGGCCCGGCTTGAAAACACAATTTTTGCGGCCCGGCCCGGCCCGGCTAAAAATCCCCCCCCCCGGCCCGTGCAGGTCTCTACAGGCCACTTCAAACTACTAAAACTTGTAATTTTTTGCTTATTTTTAACTCTGAAACGCTATTTGGCGCCTTAAAATAGCGATTTTTAGCCTCCTTACTTGAAAAAACGTGCTAAAAACGCATTTCCAAGCGTTTTGGAGCTTTTTGAAATTTTGGACCCCCCTCTGGGCGGAACCCCCCCCCCCCATCGACCCCCCCCACCTGAGGAAACCCCCCTACCCCCCTCCCCCCTGGTCGGCCCGGAGCTGTTACATGTATGACCTATATACTACTCATGTAAGCAGAACTATGGTAAACTCTACTGTTAAGCCCTACAGTCTCAGTAAACGCAAGCTCTAATGCTTTGGCAGATACATAGCATAGAAGATACACAGGTTTAGACGAAAAAGATAGAACAATGAGTTTAGACAGTCATTCGAGCAGTGACAACAGCGAGCACACCGAAAAGGAGAGCAAGACTGAACCGTTTTTGACCAGCGCCGTTGCACCCATCCGCATGACAAGAATCACAAAAGGTCTTTTGGTCGCATTGCTTCTTTAACAGGTTGCAAGTGGTGCTACCTGACATTTCGCAGCCTTTCATTATCTTCTGGTCATCTAGCAGAAACACACCATTACGTACGTAGCTGGTACACTAATTTATTGCGCCAACACTCTTCTTAGGCATCGGAAAAAAACATATTTAGAAAAGTTTTTCGGAAAACATTCATCCCTCTTTCCTTCGAAGCCAGTTTGTAAAAAGAAATAGGCTCTACTTGTTTGTAACAAAATATTTTTATCTTTGAAAAGTTGATTTTTTTTTAAATTTTCGTCCACAGTAGTTCATTGAAAAGCAGGACTAAAACAAAAGAACCGCATCAAACTACAAACTTACGATGACCGACGTTGCAGATGAACTTATAGCAGCCGGTTCCAGCGGTTGATTCGTCACAAGTAGTCAGAATGAAGTCCTTGTTTTTTCCCACCCAACAGCTTCTTGTCGCCTCTGCAACTCTCGTACCTCATAACTGCAAGGCCATGTACAAGTATGGTAGCATTACGTTCAGATTTCGCACCATATGTGGTACCGGCACAAATGGCCGTGGGTAGGGGTACCATACCCATATATGGTGGCAGTAGCTTAGATGCCGGTACCATCGCACCATATATGGTGCCAGTACCAAAACCGTGGAGGGAGACTAGCAATTCAAGAATTTGCCCAGCGTTTCCTTTCCGCCATAAAAGTTTGCCTCTAAATATAGTAATAAGCACAGCTTAGCTAAATCTTGAAAATTGCTCAAACTTTTTGACACCTACCTTCACCTTCACACTAGCTACATGAATAATGACAATTTGGTAAGAAATTGAACTAATTTTTGCAAGACATTCGAAAAGGCTGCTATTTTTCAGACACATAATCATTACCCAAAGTAGGTAAACTTTTGACAGAATGCGCAATAATAATAATAATCGAAATTGAAATGCGTATGCGTGTACGCATTCTGAAATGCAATGCGTACTTTGCGTAATTATTGTGCGAAATGCGTATACGCATGCAACAGTAGCATACATATAACAGCTCCGGACCGACCTGGGGGTACGGGGTCGAGGGGGATTTCGCCCAGAGGGGGGTCCAAAATGTTAAAAAGCCTGGAAATGCGTTTTCAACACGTTATTTTTCAGTAAGGATGCTAAAAATCGCTATTTCAAGCTGCCAAATGGCGTTTTATAGCTAAAAACAAGCAAAAAATGAGAAAAAGGGCTTTCAAAAACACCGATTTCTCTTAAATATCTGCAGTGGAAACGCCAAATTCGGTCTCCAAAGCCTTTTCAAGCGAATTTTAGGTTAAAAATTAGTGATTTCTTAGCCAGTTACTTAAAATAGGGTTGACCTTTCCAGCAGGGGGTACCCCCATACATGGGCCGGAAAAATGGGTTGGGGGTAGTCAAAATCCGAAAATTTGGGGGTGGGCCTGCCGGTTTGGGGGGGTCGCGGCGATTTTGGTGGGTGGGGTCAGGAACAAAAGTCGGCTTCAGGTGGGTGGGTGGGGTCGTTTGGGGGGGGGTCGAACCCAAGTTGGGGGGGTGGGCCAACCCCCCCAGACCCCCCGGCCCATGTATGGGTACCCCCTAGTATGAACGGTAGTCCCACGTATCAATCATCGATTTCATCTTCCTGTAATCTTTCTGTTCATCAATCAACTTGGCTGAAATTTTAATACAACATACACACATCCTTAGAATTCTTATTCTCAAAATTTTAGCCAAGTACGTATGTCACTTCAAACACTAGTTAAGCACTTTAACGTGTCCGCCGTCATAGTGAAAACTACATATACAAGTGCATAACTAGTGTTTGAAGCGACTGACTTGGCTAAAATTTCGAGAGTAAAGATTCTGAGGATGTGTGTATGTTGTGTTAAAATTTCAGCCAAGTTGATTGATGAACACAAAAGCAACACAAAACCGATGATAGAAACGTGGCACATTTTGATTGACAGGTTGTGTAAACCAACAAACAGTACCTGACACAGCCAGAGAGAGCAGAACCAGAAGCAGAACTGTTGTGTAGTGGCGCATTTTCTTGGTTGGCTCGCTGGTACACGAGGTGCTGACTGACTATATGCCTAGCTCTCCCTCTAACACATTAAAAAACAGGCAGCCGACTCGCCAGCCTGCCAAGCCCGTTCAGTGGTAATTTTGTTTGCTGGTTGCCCGAAAATCGATGGCACTTCTGGTTTACGAGGCCGCTTTCATGGTTGCAGACCAACCCATTCAATCTTACGAGACAAGTTTGGGCAGGATTTTGATCTACATTGTAGAAAAATCCAGCATTCCGAGCTTCTGTGGCTGGGCGTTATTTTTGTATGCGATGCGTTTTTGCCAGTTTTGTTCTATTTCGGAAAATAACTCTCCAACCAGAAACGATACGGAAGTAATTGAAAGCAGTTTCAATTAGCTATCGATTGGTGGGTAGGGGCATTCTAACACTGTCGGGTTAGAAATGCGCAAACGGCACAAGTTCGAGTTTAGGGTTTGAGAAGGTAAAAAAGAACCTAAAAAGCGTCTGCCGACACTACTTTATATTTTACTATAGTGTAGTAGAACAAAAGTTAATGATACTAGTGGTACTGGTCGCTGTTGTCTGTCGTAAATAAACTGTTTCAAAAAATGCCGACAAAATAACAACATACAGTGTTGTATATGGTACCAGTCCAGTACACATATTTGGCCTTATTGCTGGTTTGCCAGACGGCTCCTGACGTCGTTGATCTTCCCTCCAACGCGGCATGCTATAGGAGCGGCTTCGGTGCAACGGCAGATCCAATTGGTTCCCATTTTACCTACTCGCTGTAACTAGCTTTCGGTGGCCGCGCCGAGAGGATGAACCACTACAACCGCTAGGGATGCAGGGGCCGCCGTGACTCAGAGGCAGCGAGCTACCCACTGAGCCAACGACGCGGCGTAGTGAAGGAGTTTGCATCGGTACCATTTAAGGAAGTGCTAGCATACAGTATATGTATGTTGGTTGTTATTTGCTTGACTGTATAAGGCGACTTTCTGGCACAATGCAATGTTGGAAAGCTGAGAATATAGGCAGTACCGGTTTACGAAGGCAACTGTGCAACGTACAACACTGACAGACTTCTTACACAAAAATACGTACAGTGCACAGTAGTACGTACACTGTAGGTAGAACGATTCGATGAAAACTGAGACAGAACAAAAACAGCTTCAAATCAAAATAAAACTAAGAATACGTACATTGCACATAACAGGTCATTTGCTAAACGCGGTAGGCGGGTTGGGGGTCTAAGAGCCCAAATTCCGGAGGTCTAGTACTAAAACACTCAAACTTGCAAAAAAGCGCAAAAGGGCGTCCATAAACGATGTCGTTCCAGAAGGGGTCGGCTGAAATGCGACGATAAACAACGCACCAGGAGGGGAGGGGTTAGCAAAAAAACGACGTCGCATTTTTCGGAATTTTAGGGAACTTCGATTGAATTGTTTTCAATTTAAGTACATTCTTACGAAGGTTTCTACGCAGCTAAAGTACACAGCTACCTCAGAAAGGAAAACTCACAGTGCACCAGGAAGCTTATAAAGCACCTACGGTATATACTAGCACAACTATAGTAATAAACTATGTTGTTGAACCACAGTCTCAGCATTCAAACAAAAGCTCAAACGCTCTGGCAGCAATAAACATATACATAGGGTTGGCAGAAAAGAGATACAAAGAGTTCAGAGAACCATTGGAGCTGTTATAGTAACAGCCAGCACACCAGAGAAGAGGGTGAGACTGAATTGTTTCTTCGCCGCGTCGTTGCACCCATCCGTATGACAACTATCACAAGAGGTTTTTTGTGCGCATGCGGTCTTCAACACGTTGCAACTGGTTTTGCCCGTTTCTTCGCAGCCTTTCAATATTACCTGATCATCTATAAACACTAGTGTTGTTACAATACCAAAATTTCCGTTTGACTATGACTATGACTACCACTCGTTTGAGTACAATACCAAGGTAGTCAAATTTGACTATATTGTAGTCAAACCGTTTGACTACCATGGCCACAGGTTTGACTACTTTGACTACTTTTTGAGACATGGCAAAATTGACGTTTTCAGCGAATTATAAGCTTCAGTCACCAAGTGTCAGTCAAAAATGACTTTGACTGAGCGCACAAAGTGTTTACTTTGAAATAAACAGTATAGTTAACTGATAAAAATTAACCCAGAATTGTTTAAGTTTCAAAAATTTCAATGTAAAAAGCATCTTTCGGAAAGATAGCGCAAAAATAGGCAAATACCCGGTTTAGTTTGGTGTAAAATCAAAGTAGTTTTTGATTTTTCTATCGTTCTTAATTCTTATTGCTCCATAAAAGAGGCACTGTACTGTATGTCATAATTTTCACCCTGACCAAACTGTTTAATTTGCCTAGCATCAAGCAGAGATTTGCTGACTGACAACCCATACATAAAACAGGTCATCCGCCGAAGGGGCATGGGATGGGGGTTGGTGGGTCTGGTGCCGGCGGGGGATGTTTGGCTAAAAATCGCCAAAAACCGCTAATTTGGACTGAGATACAGCTAAAAAATCCTGTTTTGCAGGCGATTTTACCATTTTTTGTGTCTAAAATCGTAAAAAATCGCTAAGATTTGCTCAAAAAATTATCTGCCAGCAAAATCGGAGGGAGCTCGGAAAAATCGTCTAGGTAGGGATCCCCATCCGAGGGGTCTGGCCTAACTCGGACGGGGGCAGACCCTCTGTTACATGTACAGTATGCTATTCTGACACCTGTTATCAGTTCACAGTTTTAGAGAAAAGGGTTGTTTGTCTTCTAAAGAGCTAAAAATGAAACGAATTTATAAAATATTTAGTTGCGAACCGTAAAAATGTGGAAAATATGCTTGAAAAGCCGCTGCTTATAAGAAAATGTAGTCATAGTCAAACGGTTTGACTACCTGGTCTTCGTTTGACTACGTATTTATGGTAACCAAGGTAGTCAAACTTTGACTTTGACTACCTGTCCGTTTGACTGCGATATCACAAAAGTATTAACTATGACTTTGACTTTGACTATAGTCATAACAACACTAATAAACACACGATCAGTTGGTACATTTTCTAGTGCCTAGACAGACAAGTACAAAGCTAATTTGTAAATAGAATAGGGTTAATCTTTGTAAAATAATCTTTTATTTGAAAAACTATTTTTCAAGACAAGTTGCAGTTCAAGAGCCATTTTTTTATAAAACTGGACGGAAAATTCTGACCTATCGTTTTTATGAAATGATTAATGTAGAGAAGAAAATAACACTTTATAGGCTCATATGCAAGAACAGTGCCAGCTCAAAGATTTGGTGATAATTTTACGTTTTCCAACAATATGTTTTGGCAGGTTTTCACTTCTGCTGAACTTCTACTTGTTCAATATCGTCGTCTACACACACCATATGATTTACATACATATATCATCATATTTTTGCGCTACGGCCACGCAGTCGCAAGTTATGCACCTCTGAAGTTTCGTTAAGAATATGCGATCGCCTTGGGCACCTATTACTTTAGATTTGTTTAAAAAGAGCATCTATTCGAGAATATACTGCATCAAACTAAAACTTCCGATGACCAACGTTGCAGATGAATTTGTAGCACCCATTTGATATGCCATCACAAGTAGTCAGGGACAAGTCCTTGTTTTTACCCACCCAGCAGCTCATCGCCCCTCCTGAAACTCTCTCAGCTCCTACTAAAACTGGCATCCAATCAAAGCTACTGTATGTGGCAATTTAAATTTAACGCAAAAGGCCAGATACGGGTCCTACCCGAGAGTGTTGAATAGAGTAGCCCCAAATATTCTACCCGGCCTAGGGGCAGTTTGTTCCAATTAGCGTACCCCGGTTGCTCTATTCGGAGCATACTGTACATGTAACAGCTCCCGGCCGACCTGGGGGGAGGGGGTTGGGGGTTTTCCTTAGGTGGGGGGGGGGTCGGCAGGGGTTTCGCCCAGAGGGGGGTCCCAAATTTAAAAAAGCTCCAAAACGCCTGGAAATGCGTTTTTAGCACGTTTTTTCAGTAAGGACGCTAAAAATCACTATTTTAAGCTGCCAAATAGCGTTTTAGAGCTAAAAACAAGCAAAAAGGTCTTCCAAAAACACCGCTTTCTCTTTAATATCAGCAGTGGAAACGCCAAATTCGGTTTATAAAGGCTTTTCAAGCGAATTTTAGGCTAGAAATTAGTGATTTCTGAGCCAGCTTGTTAGTACTGGAGCCACTACTAGTACTTATATTTTTGGGTCGGGGGTCCCTTAACCTCTCTCCGGGGGGGGGGGGGGGGCGGGAGGGGCTAGGGGGTACCCCCAAACCCCCTAGTATGATTCGGAGACAGATTCTACAGCAATGGGGCCGTCCATAAACTACGACGTTCAAAAATTAAAAATTTTCGACCTCCACCCCCTTTCACGCAATACCACCCTAAAAACTACGTTTTTCGCTGACAGCCAGACCGACTAAACTTGATACTGTGTGTCCGATATTAAAAAATCTTCAATAAAATCAACGTGACACTGTAGAAGCTGTGAAAAGTAACTTTTTGGAAACATGAACTGGGTTGAGTTTTCCTTGTATTATACATAGTTGCGGACAAAAGCTTCCTAGACACCTGGAAAAACGTTGACACCCCCGCTGCGACGTTTTCCAACGTATAACCAACCACCCCATCCCCTCTCTGAACATCGTAGTTTATGGACGGCCTCAATGACCCCTGAATTTTGCTAGACTGGTAGCCAACAAAATAGTAAACGAAAAGTTTGCAATACTGCCGTTTTCTTGAATCTAAACCGCATGCTTCACACAAATAGGTCTGAACAGAAGTTTGTCTCATAAATATTCAGGTTTCTTATGCTAAAATCAAAATGCGCTCTTTAGTATGATTAGAATAGAAAACTCTTCCATCGAAGAAACTCTTGAAATCAGCAAAGTTTTTGTGAGAACTACCGTACTTCTAAATTTGAGCTAGTCTTTTTAGATCCAACAGCTAATTTTGTGCTAAAGTGAAATACAGCTGTTTCTGACTAATTTTGCAAAATTCCAATTAGTGTACCTGGTACACTATTTGCATTTCGTTTTTGTCGCCAAAATCCTAACTGCAAATTAGTGCACTCGGGTACTGTATTCAGCCGTCTCCGGTAGTTGTAGACAATCTTAATCCGAAGATAATAACATACATGTAACAGGTAGTGTTTCCGATCAAATTAAAATTAAATAACAAAATTAAATTGTTTTGGCCAAAATCACCAAGTAAATAGCAATTTAATAACAAATTAAATTTCTCGTGATGACTGTCAAACAAATTAAAATTATATTAAATTTCGTAAAATTGGCCTAGAAATTTGATATAAATTTGATATGAATTTGATATAAATTTGCTTGGTTTGGCAGCTTCACCAACCAAAGTCTGGCTACAAAACAAGAAGTTCAGTCCAAAGATGACCTTGTTCATGCCTATAGCAAAGAAATCACCTCATTAAACGCTAATTTGTAGACCATTTCTCACCATTAGAAGAACGATCAAGTCAATTTGGACTGACACGACTCAGGTTTTGAGGTGTTTCCTCGAGAATTGAGTATTGATTTTAGCAAATTTATATTTAATTCATATCAAATAACAAATTTGTATCAAATTAAATTTCAGAATTTGGGTACCAAGCAAATTAATAGCAAGTTATTTTCTTCTGAAGGCTGAGCAAGCAATTTAATAGTTATTTAATTTCAAAATAAATTTACTCGGAAACACTAGTAACAGGTGATCCGCCGAAGGGGGAGGGGGTTGGGGGTCTGAGACCAAATTCTAGGGTGGGGGTTGGGCACTAAAAAACTTTCAAAAAAACGCAAAAAAAATCGCATTTTTTTCGGCTAAAAGTCGTCAAAAATTGCTAATTTGGGCTGAAACACAGCTAAAAAGTGCTGTTTTACGGGCCATTTTGGCAATTTTTGTGCCTGAAAAAAATCGCAAAAATTTGCTCAAAAAATTACGTACTTGTCAGAAAATTGGGGGGGAATCGTCTCGGTGGGGGGTCTCGCATAGTGTCCCTATGCTGATTGACAAGCTTGTGATCTTCGAGCAAACCAACAAGCATACCTGCCGCATCCAGATAGACTACCACCAGAAATGCAAGTATGGTACAGTGGCGCATTGCAGGTTGGCTTGTTTGTGTGCACCCAACGTTTGGGTTCTCTGTAACAGAGAGTAAAAATAAGGCAGCGGGTTCTCTATGCCAGATACTAAAAAATAGCAAGGCAGCAGACTGGCCGGCCGGCAAAGTCCGACAGACCGGCGTTGTAATTTTGTTTGTTGGTTGGCTGAAAATCGATTGCATTGCACTTCTGGTTTAGTTAGGGGCGGCCACTTTCATAGCCAAGACCAATCGTATAAATGCAATGATTTCTCTTGCTATACCAGCCAGGCTCTTAAGGCCGAAAACATTTTTTCGATTGGTGGCACGAAATTTCGATAAATTCTTGGTGGCACGAAAACATTTTTTCGATAAATTGTGTGTGGCACGAAAACACTACAACCATTACTACTCCGGCACCCATGGCCATAGGTAAAGGCACCCACATATGGTACCACCACAGTCCCCGAACGGGGGGTACCATATATGGTGCCACTAGCCTAGGTTCTGGTACCGTATATGGTGCCAGTACCATAAATGCCAGTAGCAAAGCGCATATGACAAGGAGCGTTGCGCGCGAGCGCGCTTACAAAATCCTACACACAATGCCGAATCCTAGTAATGCAGATTTTTGAGTTCACGTTCAAGTTCAAAGTCGACTGTCGTGTTAAAAGCTCATTTTCAATGCACGCGTTTCGTGTCTCTAAACAAAAGTTTCTCATATGTCTGCATTTGTCCTCTAGCAGGTGCACTTTATCCTTGAAGGTAAAGAGGTCTTAGCACGCTGCAGTTCTAGATTGAATTCAGCTTATTCGGAAGAATTTTGAGAGGAGAGGAGAGGAGAGGAGAGGAGAGGAGAGGAGAGGAGAGGAGAGGAGAGGAGAGGAGAGGAGAGGAGAGGAGAGGAGAGGAGAGGAGAGGAGAGGAGAGGAGAGGAGAGGAGAGGAGAGGAGAGGAGAGGAGAGGAGGAGAGGAGAGGAGAGGAGAGGAGAGGAGAGGAGAGGAGAGGAGAGAGAGGAGAGGAGAGGAGAGGAGGAGGAGAGGAGAGGAGAGGAGAGGAGAGGAGAGGAGAGAGGAGAGAGGAGAGAGGAGAGAGGAGAGGAGAGGAGAGGAGAGGAGAGGAGAGGAGAGGAGAGGAGAGGAGAGGAGAGGAGAGGAGAGGAGAGGAGAGGAGAGGAGAGGACAGGAGAGGAGAGGAGAGGAGAGGAGAGGGAGAGGAGAGGAGAGGAGAGGAGAGGAGAGGAGAGGGAGAGGAGAGGAGAGGAGAGAGAGAGGAGAGGAGAGGAGAGGAGAGGAGAGGAGAGGAGAGGAGAGGAGAGGAGAGGAGAGGAGAGGAGAGGAGAGGAGAGGAGGAGAGAGAGGAGAGGAGAGGAGAGGAGAGGAGAGGAGAGGAGAGGAGAGGAGAGGAGAGCCCCCCCCCCCCCCCCCCCCCCCCCCCCCCCCCCCCCCCCCCCCCCCCCCCCCCTACTTCAACTAAACTAGATCTAATTTCAGCACCACAATGCTATGGTTTGCGACTATAAAGATCATACTCTTTCTCTGTTACTTGGCTTCAAATTTCATCTATGCAGTCCTACTGCACACAGTGCTCAAATTCAGACACAGAGCACCATTCAATTCCTCCTTTTTCACCTATGTCGTACATTTGGGTCTGCTGGACATGATAATGCTCAACGTATCGTGGCTGCTCGCTCGTTTGCCCATGTTCGGCTGGTTGTACTTTGACAAACTGGTCCTACTCTATCCAAACTTCCTGGCTACTTTTCTAAACTTCACCCATTGGTTCGCAGCACTGGGCCAAATCGCAGCAGTGTCCTTGTTGGCAGCCAATCGACTCAGTGTGCTTGGTTTTCAACGTGTAAGACACATTTTTAAATGTTTTGGTTTTAGTCAGGGTTGGATGTATTCTAGCCCTGGTCCAAAAGGACTATCAATGTTTCGGTTGTTCTGCTGTGGGCAGTGCCTATAGCCATCTGCGTACCCATGTGGCGCATCGGTCGCATGTACTACAAGCCAAACGCACAGGGAACTGCAGTCTTGCTGTATTGGTATGACCCGTTTTATAGGGTAAGTTGTTTTTATAATGAAGAAGATAGGAAGTTGGTTATGTGTTCTGTTTGGTGGTTGTTGATGTGTTGAGATTGGTGTAAGTGTGTATGTAGAGGTAGGTAATATATAGCAGGTGATGTTCAATGGTAGACGATGCGAGTTGGGGAGTGGTGATTGACAGTTGCTTGTTGGTAATATCCCATTGATGCAGACCGGGGACAACCATCTTATCTGGGGAGAAGGTGTTCCAGATGTTCTGATGGGGACACGGTTGGGGACAAGCCCCAGGGATAAGGGTGGTTGTTCCGGAGGGACAAGGGGGTTTGTCAAGAAGAAGAGGCAAGAAGTTGTCCCGCGGTGCGGGACAAGGAAAACATGTTCCCGAAAGCGGGGGACAAAGGGGGTATACTGTATTTTGAGGTCTGGATACTGTAGAAAGACAAGGGGTTGTCCCCAACTCTCGGGGACAAGTTGGGAGCTTTTGCTCCCTGGTCTGCATCAAAGGGATATGGTTGATAAACGCCGTTGAGTGCCAGACTGTAATAGGGGAAGGGGATGGTGATTGGTAGTTGTTGATTTGTTGGGGGTTTAGTGATTACTTTTTGGAATTTAGTGACAAATTCTAGACTATTGGTGGTGGTCGACTATGATGGTGGTTATAAGTTAGATTGTTTTTTGTGTTAGTAGTGAGTGATTGTGCTGTTGCAGTGGCTATACTACTTCTGCTGTATATTCTGGTGCAGCGGCTCGGCTCTGGTCTGTGCAGTGCTGTACACAGTTTTGTTGTACAAAGTGCGACAGCAGTCCAAACAAGCAGCGGCGTCAGGCGGCACTCCAGTTGGGAAGCCGGAGCTCAAATTGGTCGTTGTCGGTGTGGTTCTGTTCGTTCTAACTATACTCTACGCTTTCTACTGTGGCTGGTACAGCACCATCGACCAAAATAAAGAACAGTTTACATTGTTCTTGGCCCACGTGTATCAAATGATTCATTCAGATGTGTTTTCTTGGATCAACCCATACTTGCTGATTGCATGCAGCACTGCGGTCAGAGACCACATGAAGGTTGGTCTATTAAACAATGTACACCTTTGACTGTTTGCTTGCAATGACATAATGGTGCTAAGCATACAGTACAGTGGAATACAGTTTAGGGTAGGGTAGGGTAGGGTAGGGTAGGGTAGGGTAGGGGGTGTTGGTGCGATACGCCGACCGGTGCGATACGCCGACTAATTAGAAAGGTGCGATACGGCGACTAAGGGGTGCGAAACGCCGACTCAATAAACCCCGCCTACAGTTAGGTGCGATACGCCGACTAAAGAGGTGCGAAACGCCGACTGTCCAATGACACACAGTTAAATACATACTGAAAGAGAAGTGGAGGCTTTACTAGTGGTTCTCGCACACAACACAACACACACACACTCAAACGCACACGTACACAACCACTCGACAAGTTGATACTACAAACACACACACAAACTATCAAACTCTTCATCACTCCCCTTTGAACGAGTGTCAACTGGGCCGCCGCTGCGCCTGACAATCGTGGAAAGCGAACTGCGGGAACTGCTCCGCCTCTGTTGACTTGGAATCTCCGGTAAGCTGCTCCGCACTGACACTGTGTTGACTCGATCGCTTACGCGCCACGCTGCGGCCTTTCTGCGCCTTCGCCTTGATCTGGAGACTTGTCAATGGTGAAACAGACTTGACACTCCTGGGCAGCGAACTCAAGTGAATTGCCAATCTTCTCATCCTCTGACTTCTTCTTCTCATCCTCTTTCTTCTTCCTCTCACTTTCCTCTTTCTCCTCTTTCTCCTTTTTCTCTTAACCCTCTGCATCCTCTTTCTCCTCTTCATCCCTTTTCTTCTCATCCTCTTACTTCCCATTATTCTCCCACTTCTCAGCACCTTCCTTCGCATCATCATCATCTTTCTCCTTCTTTCCCAAAACATCTCTCTTCTTCCTTTCTCATCTTCTTTCTCTTCCTTTTTCTCTTCCTCTTCGTCTTTCTTCCTTCTCCTTATCCTCTTTCTTCTCTTTCCCTTTCCTTTCTCTTGGACGTCCTGACGGGTACCCACAAACATAGCCGAATCTGTAGTGTCGGCAGAGGTCACATCGTCGGGTTCTTCCGTGTGTGCCCCAGAAAACGAACTGAGAGAAGGTGCTTTGTGCACGATATCAACAGAAACAGAATGAAGATGGCTTTCCGCCAAACAAAGAACAGCTGGAGCTCCATCAACTAACCGCGCGTCATCCTTTACTTCTTTCTTCACTTCTTTCTTCTCATCAACTCTATTTACTATGACTTGATCATCCTTGGGAGCGTCTGTGCACGAAAAAACTGCTTTAGTTGAACGAGAATGCTATTTCTAGTCGGTTTTCTCTAGGATTTTCTCTCATAACGGGCTAAATTACAGTATACTGTGAGATCAGATTTATGCTGAATGGGTCAGTGGGTTCGTTTGGCATATAATGGAACATATTTGGAACAAAAGGAAAAGCTGCAAAACATGGCTGTTTGCACAGATTGAGCAAGTAGCAGTCATTTGAAAACGTATTCAAAGTTTTGCGTGCTGCTGGTAGTGGCAAAAGAAAGTTGGATATACAGTAGATGTCACAGAAATACATAGCATCTGCAAAAAACTGTCAATACTGCTATAAAATATATTTCCCGGTATTTCCCGGTATTAGAGAATGGTAACCGGGATTGGAAACCGGGAGTGAAAATAGCGGGAATTCCCGGTTCTTCGGGAAATACCGGGATCCCGGTTGCATCACTATTAGTGGTATGCAAATTTACAAGGCATATCTTGTTTTACTCAGATATTGGCGTGTGCCACAATAGTGAAGCATTCAAAACTGGCGCCCTCCTACTGTACTAGCAGTCGCCGTATCGCACCTGCAGTCGCCGTATCGCACCTGTCAATCAAGTCGGCGTTTCGCACCTCTCTGGTCGGCGTATCGCACCGGTCGGCGTATCGCACCTCTCGATGGGCAATTAAGTCGGCGTATCGCACCTGAATCAGGGTAGGGTAGGGTAGGGTAGGGTAGGGTAGGGTAGGGTAGGGTAGGGTAGGGTAGGGTAGGGTAGGGTAGGGTAGGGTAGGGTAGGGTAGGGTAGGGTAGGGTAGGGTAGGTTAGGGTATGTTATCGTATGGAATGTTACATAATGGAAGGGTTTATGGCATACAAACAGGTCATCCGCCGAAGGGGGAGGGGGAGGGCGGTCCGGGGCGGGGGTCTGAGCCCAAATTGTAGGGAGGCGTTGTGCAGTAAATAGCTCAAAAATCGAAAAAAATCGCAATTTTTCATCTAAAAATCGCCAAAAATCGCTAATTTGAGCCGAAATACCGCTAAAAAGTGCTGTTTTGCAGGCGATTTTTGCAATTTTTGTCGCAAAAATTTGCTAAAAAATTACTTGCCAGAAAATTGGAAGGGGTCAGAAGAATCGTCTGGGCGGTCCCAATCCGCGGGGGTCTGGTCTCAGTCGGGTGGGGGCAGACCCCCCCCGACCCCCTGTCAGACATGGGCTAGCATTTCGGCTGAGGGGGGGCAGAATTTTCAATTCCTGAGGGGGGGGCTGAGGGGGGTAGGAGCGCCTGAGGGGGGGGGCTGAGGGGGTGGTAAGCAAAAAAGTCCGATTTTTGGCTAAAATCAAGGTTTTTTGGCTTATTTTTTGTTAAAATAAGCTAAAATAAGCTACTCTGAGCTCATTTACACCTAATCCAGGCATATTTTTATAATAATTTTCTATACAAAATCCTTCCAAAAATTCCTGAGGGGGGTAGCGGCCGGCTGAGGGGGGTAGATCACAGCCTGAGGGGGCCAGCCCCCCTCAGCCCCCCCCCCCCTTTGCCCATGTCTGCCCCCTGTTACATGTACATATGGTAATTGGCTTACAATTGTAGTTTTCGAAGTTTAGGAACACAAATCTGCAGTGAATCTACTTGTACACTTTTCAGGTGACCGTGTTTGGCACACGCATTAATGACCAGTCTTTCGCGATGCGATGATCGAAGTTGAAAAGGAAGAAGATCTTGAAAGGACCTCGTTCTATCTACTTATCTGTCTCTTCGCGTGAAAATTATTGCAAAGCTAGGACACGTAATTCAGTTAGAAATTAGAATTTCCGCCAGTGCACCTGAACTTTCCGCAAATTAAACCCAATAAATATCATACTACTAACTATTAAATTTTGCCCCTATAGCCTAAAATAAATGTTTCTGCATGTGTCACGCATCACGACAATTGCAGCGTACTTTGCGTAGTCAACACGGGCCCAGATAACATTAATTTATATGTGAGGTCTGATTCAATCTACGGTAGCTTGCCTCAGGGGAAGATCAGAAATTAGGCCTCTATTCTAAACGAAAGGGCACACAGGTGAATTGAGAAATAATTCAGGTCGGAGCTTGTTGGTTTCAATAAAAACATGAGCCAGCCAAATGTTGTATGTAGATGGCGCAAAGTACGCAGCGCTGCGATAAAATGGCCCTGCCCTAATTCCGTCAAATTCCGACAGTAAATAGTAGTCAAACCTACAGCCCTGCCCATGTATGGGCTCTGTTAATAATAATCATACTGGCCGGACAAAATAGAACTAATGGCTTCTATTATGAGCAGTTACTGCTCGCCATGTTTTCCAAAATTGGCCTGGTTCTTCAAGAAACCCAATCCACAAGATACTTGCGTCTTGATAGTGCAACGGAAAGCGTCGATCAAGGTAGAGCTTATAGGCTATTTTTTGTTTGTTTGGTCGTCGGTGGTGACATTCAAGAGCGAGAGTTACATTTAACATTAATAGCAGTCGTTGGTTGTTGACAATACACGCGGCTGCGTAAGGACGCCCTATTTCTGTGCGTTGTGCTTATGTGAGAGAGCAGACATGTTAGATTCGTTCTACTGCTGGTTTGAAGGAACTCCTACAGCGGTGAGGCTGTTTTTTAGTCTATAAGTTAATTGACACTAAAAATAGAGTAGGGACAGGTATTGGAATGTTTTACAGGTTTTGGGATTTGTAATTTTCGTGCACCGATATTATTGATTGGAGTATTAGGTTTTTGTTTGCTATCAAGTAGAGTTTTTATCGAGATAGAAACCCTTTTTCTTACACAATACGCAAAATTTAAAATCGAAGCACCCACCTATGCTGGTAATACAAAACAAAGAAAAACCTTTGTACAGTTTCTACATTCAAAAAGCCAACATTTTCCCACACCAAAAAATAAAAAACCCAAAAATATTTCTTACAAAACATCTCCCAAAAACGCTACCTAGAACACTCTCAAACAAAGCTGCGTTTTGTTGGAAAATGAACTTAGCAATTAGCGAAAAATCCTTGGAGACCCAAACTACTTGAACAGTCCGCTTCTGAGGTATTCCGACTCTCCGCAGACTCCAAAACAATGCTGACTGATATTGCCGAGGACGTAAAACGCTATGTGGTCAGTCTTTCACCTGTACGATTCCGCCACCCCCATCTCCGCTTCACCGTCGGTTCAGCTAATCATGCGTCATGGGACAAAGCTTATTGCGAGGTCGGAACTTATCTCTTTAGCCAATCTATAAATCTAAACCAGTTGTTGTTGACAGAAGGGATGAAATAAAGTTTCTCTCCCTATCTCGCGTGTCAACACTTACGTCAAAGCTTTTCTCTCGGGGTGTCTGCCTCCGAAACTAATAAAAGAGGGTGGTAGCGTGTTGTTAATTAGTAGGAGGATTGTGGGCAAAGTAGAAAAAGGTGGCGCAGTTAAAATTGAGAATATTGATCGCTTGTTGTACATAGGAGTCGAAGCATTTCTAGGTGTATGTATAGTCGACTGTTAACCTCTGTCTCTAATTATGAACTGAATTGTGCCTGCGGCTGGAATTTTCTCACTCATTTGAGGCATCGACGATTTTTTCATGTTTCGGTATGACTTAGAGTTGATCTCTTTTGACCGAACGTAATTAAAAGCAATTTTTACAAGAAAAACAGACAATCTTGCCTTTCTTAAGATATGCAAAGATAGTGATGCAGCCAGGATCCCGGTATTTCCCGAAGAACCGGTATTTTCACTCCTGGTTTCTAATCCAGGTTCACACATTCTGTAATACCGGGAATACCGGGAAATTCGACTGTCGACTTGACTGTCGGAAATATGCGTTTGCGGTACGCACTGTTCAGCCTTGGAATTGTCTCTCTGAACATACGGTATCCGCTCCTTCATTGGCTTGCTTCAAGCGCAGATTGGACAAAGATGAAAACAGACTAAAAGTATTTTTACTTGGCTCGGCAAAAAACGCCGTTCAAAGCGGCGTAGCCAGCCCTTAGGCTCCACTTTGCTTTACTAATCTATTTGTGTTCTCTTCTCGGGGCATTCTACAAATAAATAAATAAATATATTTTACAGCAGTACTGACAGTTCTTTGCAAATTACTATGCAATTCTGTGACCTATACTGTATACCGAACTCTGTTTTCCCAGTATCAGCGGCACGCAAAACTTTGAATAAGTTTTCAAATGACTGCTACTTACTGAATTTGAGCTAACAGTCATGTTTTGCAGCTTTTCTTTTTGTTCCAAATATTTTTTGTTTGCTTTAGGCCGTAAACTTTCTGTTCTAAGCTTCCAACTTTATAAAAGGAATTCAATAGACAAAAGCCACTTATTGATTGGCTATTCTTACACAACTCTTTTGAACCAATCCACATCGAGTTGCCTGGTCTTGTCAAACCAACTCACTAACCCATTCAACATAAGTCTGATCTCACAGTGTAGTACTGTTGCTAAGTAAATTATAATTATAATATAATTATATATTTTTTAGAAATTTACTAATACAAGTAAATTATTTGGTAAGTAAATTATAATTAAATTAAATTTCTATGAAAATAGGGAAAGTTAATTATAATTATAATTTGTAAATTATACTTACCAAAAATAATTTACTTAATTTACTTAAAATATACTTAATTTACTTACACAGGCCTAGCTATTGCTGAAATTTTTTGGCAGCATGCAAGAGCTGCGTGAGTGTCTGCTTTCAGTATCTATAAATCTATACCTTTCAATGGCAAGGCATACTTACTGTACAATTTTCCGCCCGCCCATCCACCGCCTTTCATCTTTGCGCTTGTTTCTCTTAATCTCCCTCAAAACAAACTACTCCATTTTATCCGCCAAGCTAAGAGTGGATATTAGCTATGTACTTTTCAGCCGGTTTTGCAATGCGAAAACACATGTTCAGTCTCCTCACAGGCATTGTCTGTTGTGAATGCAAGCAGAAACTGACTGGAAAGCCTGTTGAGGTTCTAATTCTGACGAACTGTCATTGTTACTGTTGACAGACATGGGCTATCATTTCGGCTGAGGGGTGATAAATTTTCAAATTTTGACGGGGCTGGCTGGAGGGTGTAGTGGCGGGTGATGGGGGTTGAGAGATGGTAAGCCAGAAAGTCCGATTTTTAGAATTAAGGTTTTTGGCTTATTTTTTGTTTAAGTAGGTTGAAATAAGCTAGTCTGAGCTGATTCACACCTAACCTAGGCACACTTTTATCATAATATTCTTCCAAAAAGTCCTGTACGGGGTAGCGGTGGCCTGAGAGGCGGTAGGTCAGATGAGGCGGGTAAACCCCTCGCCCTCAGCTCCCTTTGTCCATGTCTGTTGTTGACTTAATTGTCTCTGCACGAGAAAACGGGCCAACAGGCGGGTCAAAAAAAATTCAAAATCGTTTTTGAAAGTTCTGATATCGATATTCTAGGACAGTTTTCGATGTAGAAAACGAATCTGGTATGCAAATTTTCCTAGCTAAATTTGTACTATAGTTATGGTTGGGGAAACCTTTTGAGCCAGACCAAATTATTTTTTCTGAATCAGTGAAATTAAATGCTTTAAATTAGTCAAAACGGGAACGCTGAATCTCGTGGTGTTCTTCGTTTCAACCAAAACCTTCGAAAAATGCGATTTTTCATGACTTGAAAATTTCAATCGAGCATATCTCAACAACTAGGCAAATTCATTCCGAGCTGATTACAGTTCTAAACACTTCGTAACATAAGCTTTCGATCCATGAAAAAATATTGGGGGGTCATCGATGGTAGACGGCCACTTTATAGCCTCTGAAGTTTGGGTGTCTGTAAAATTCTGCCTATTTTTTACTTTTTCGGTTTTACCAAACACATTCAAATGACTGGTGTTTCGTCTGATGTATTCCTTTTACAAAATGGCTTATACCGTTGAAGAGGGCTTGATTTGTAGATTAATTTCATGTATTTATGTCAGACAATAGAGCTAGTATACCAGCAAAAAATAGCTTTATGTTGTCAGATTCCAGAACCATCGGTAAATTTCTGTGCATAATAACAAGCATTTCTGATAACATCTAGAAAAGATGGGAATTCATTATTCTGTATTGGGTTGAGCTGCATGCTGTGTTCAGCACGAAAAATGAGACTACCAAAATCCGACACGTGAGAGGCAATGGCTCTACTGTCTTCTGCTGCAATGCAGTGTTTGTAGTCCAGACACCAGTGCAACTGAAGTACCAGTTAGCAAAGCACTTTGATAACCTTGGTGCACGAGAGAAGAAGAGACTGGCTGCAACCTGTCTGCCTTGTCTGCATGTGTGGTGTAGTGGTAGCAACTCTGTCTTCCATGCACCCAGCGTTAGACACATAGTAGGGGTTCGTCCCCGGTGATTGATTCGCATGTGGCCCTTTATGGGCTCTTTATTACTGGTCTGTCCGGTGTTCATGTCTGTTGTAATAAACCTTTAACCTGTTCAAGTGGCATTGTGGCTATTCTAACAGTTGCAGCTCCAAACCAAACAGATGGGGCTGAAGCTTTCGACTGTTTGTTTACAATCCTGACACAGGTTGAACAGCATGGTGGAAAAATCCCGCGCAGTGAATGCAATTCAATGTGGGTTGAAACAGTTCAAACGGTACTTGAAACTTGACTTTCCTGCACATGTGCGCCAAGGAGGTTTACCACAATTCAGATTCAAGCAAAATGGAAACGCAGATTATGTCGATTATTGTGGCCAGTGGAAGATCACGCAAAGAGATCTTGCAGCTCATACCAGGTTTGAGCAAACGACGATATCAAACAGCGCTCAAGAATGCTGAAAAACAAGGCTCTGGTGTTCCTGTTGAGAAAACAGAGATCATTAGGACCCGCTTGCCATAGATCAACCACTTTGCAGAATTTTTTGGCCGTATCTTGATGTACAGCATGCAAAATCTGTTGGTGCCAATGAAAAATGTTGTCAAAAGAGTTTCAACAACTGTTAGCATGACATCAGCCTGCTCTAACATTTTCAGCTCCTCCCTCAGGCAGATCTTCAAGAGGTCCACGAATTTTCGATCTGGCGGCCAGGCTTGGCAACTTAGGTTATGAAAGATTTGTACTGTTTATAACATAATAATCTGTTTGTCATTGTTTGTGTGTTGTTTGTTACAATAAACTCTTCATTTGGTGCTGAGACATTCGTTTTTGTTGTGTTGTGTGTGCCAACCTCTCTATCGTTCTTCAAAGCCATCCAAAGCATCCATCTACCAAGCCTACTTCTGCTCTCCCACCACTACCAGCACAACTACCACTCTCTACCACCACCGCCACCCCTTTCATGTGTCCATGCACCATTTCCACTGTCCAAGCACCACCAAGCCCAAGTTCCATGCCCACAAGCCAACCAGTCCAGTGTACAAATGCCCCCCCAGTTCTACGCCCATCCAAGCAGAGTGATGCCATTCGTTTCCGCCATTTGTTTCACAAGTCTCAAGTCCATGAGTTCCATGTGTCCTTTAAGCAGAGTCCAAGCGAATACAACCCCACCGAATGTCATCTCTCCATTCCCCGTCTCTCCGTTTTCCCACTCTGGTGTGATGAAAGATTTGTACTGTTTATAACACTCACTCGTCTAATCTGTTTGTCATTGTTTGTGTTCTTTGTTACAAAAAACTTTTCATTTCTGACCATGCTCACATACATCCACCAATTATTCTTCTGAGTGCTCATCACTCAATGCAAAAACTGCATAATGTGTCTTGTATAGGCCTCCTTGACGCACATGTGCAGGAAAGTCAAGTTTCAAGTACCGTTTTAACTGTTTCAACCCACATTGAATTGCATTCACTGCGCGGATGTTTCCACCATGCTGTTCAACCTGTGTCAGGATTGTAAACAAACAGTCGAAAGCTTCAGCCCTATCTGTTGTTGTGTTGTCTAGCCCTGTCACACTTTTTTTCTGCAGTGAAGCCGCAAATATGGTCACAAGCTTGTAGAGGACTCACTCATAAGGTGCATGTTTGTAGCCAATCTCAGAGCAGTAAACTTGGTAAAGCTTGATTAGATGGGTAGTAGACACTGTTTGGAGGCAGTTTGGTTTTTCAATTCTCTCTCCACTGTCACACTTTAGGGTTCTGCTGCTGTGGCTACATCTTGTAAGTATTCTGACTCCAAGATGTGATGCCATAGATTAGATTGAGTTCTTGGTTTGGAGCTGCAACTGTTGGAATCGCCACAATGCCACTTGAACAGGTTGCAGTCAGTCACTGCAGCAGCCGCTTAGTTTCTCTTCTGATATTCAACACCCGTCCCCTGGACTGGAGGTGCATGCCCAATGCCTCAAAGAAGACCTGGCTCAAATATGGGGAGACTTTGCTTTTCTGAAGATGGAGTATGGGGCTGCCAATTGGTCCCGCTCCTGGCAGAACATCCTCAACAACCTAGCAGAAGATCGTAGACAGTGGAAACAACTCTGTCAGATGTCTGTGGAGATGGCAGTCAGGGCCGGCAATAGCGACAATCGCTGAACAAGCCCAAGCAAGCAAGTCACTACGTCTCTTGTGCATCAAGGTTATCAAAGTGCTTTGCTAACTGGTACTTCAGTTGCACTGGTGTCTGGACTACAAACTCTGCATTGCAGCAGAAGACAGTAGAGCCATTGCCTCTCCACTGTCGGCTTTTTGTAGTCTCATTTTTTCGTGCTGAGCACAGCATGCAGTTCAACCCAATACAGAAGAATAATGAATTCCCATCTTTTCTAGATGTTAGCAAAAACGCTTGTATTATGCACAGAAATTTACCGATGGCTCTGGAATCTGACAACAGAAAACTATTTTTTGCTGGTATACTACAGGGTGTCTCAAAAAATGATCACATTTCTTTTTACTGCCATTTCCGCAAAGTCTGACCAAATAGGCTGAAATTAGGACCATAGGCGCCAAAGCTCGGGGAATTTTATGTGTTAAAGTTTGGTGCACTAGGCTTGACTAATTCCCGAGAAATTTAAAAAAAAGTGAAATTTGGTAATTTCAATAGCGAAAGCCCGTCACCAAAAAACGTAACATTACATTATCGCCTAAACTCTAACGATAGCGTTGGAGTTCATGCGTCAACTTTTTACACACGAGTTACCCTGAATTTCTGCGTTTACAATCCAAATTTCATCCAATTCCGACAAAAATTAGGGAAGATACAGGAAAAGGAAATGTTTCCATTTTTCAGTGGCCGGCTTTCACTATTGAAATTACCAAATTTCACTTTTTTTTAAATTTCTCGGGAATGAGTCAAGTCTAGTGCACCAAACTTTAACGCATAAAATTCCCCGAATTTTGGCACCTATGGTCCAAATTTCAGCCTATTTGGTCAAAATTTGCGGAAACGGCAGTAAAAAGAAATGTGATCATTTTTTGAGACACCCTGTAGCTCTATTGTCTGACATAAATACATCAAATTAATCTACAAATCAAGCCCTCTTCAACGGTATAAGCCATTTTGTAAAAGGACTACATCAGACGAAACACCAGTCATTTGAATGTGTTTGGTAAAACCGAAAAAGTAAAAAATAGGCAGAATTTTACAGACACCCAAACTTCAGAGGCTATAAAGTGGCCGTCTACCATCGATGACCCCCCAATATTTTTTCATGGATCGAAAGCTTATGTTACGAAGTGTTTAGAACTGTAATCAGCTCGGAATGAATTTGCCTAGTTGTTGAGATATGCTCGATTGAAATTTTCAAGTCATGAAAAATCGCATTTTTCGAAGGTTTTGGTTGAAACGAAGAACACCACGAGATTCAGCGTTCCCGTTTTGACTAATTTAAAGTATTTAATTTCACTGATTCAGAAAAAATAATTTGGTCTGGCTCAAAAGGTTTCCCCAACCATAACTATAGTACAAATTTAGCTAGGAAAATTTGCATACCAGATTCGCTTTCTACATCGAAAACTGTCCTAGAATATCGATATTAGAACTTTCAAAAACGATTTTGAATTTTTTTTGACCCGCCAGCGTATCACTTTTGGCCCGTTTTCTCGTGCAGAGACAATTAACCTGTAAAACCCTCGTTTAGTTTTCATTCTAGAACTGTTATAGCATCCTTTCTTAGATGGAAACCAAAGCTGAAGGTGTTAGCCGCCAAAATCAGGCCTATTTTAAATATACTTAATGTACTTAATTTAATTAAATGTGGTAAGTAAATTATAATTAAATTAAATTTCTCTCAGATATGGTACGTAAATTTTAATTTAATTATATTTCTCTGGGCATGTGGTAAGTAAATTATAATTAAATTATATTTCAAATAAATTTACTTAGCAACAGTACAGTGTAGGTAGTTTTAGCCCGTCATGAGAGAAAATTCTTGAGAAAACCGACTAGAAATGGTATCAATAGCTGAACCGGATATTGAAAACATTTATGTTTTATCATGCTGCATATGTTTTGATCGATTTCCCGCTATTCCCGGTTTTTCTCGGCATTCTCATTTCCCGGTAATCCCGGTTTTCCCGAATCCCGGTATTCCGCTCCCGTTTGCATCACTGCGCAAATAACATAACATAACATAACATAACAAAACATAACAAAACATAACATAACATAACATAACATAACATAACATAACATAACATAACATAACATAACATAACATAACATAACATAACATAACATAACATAACATAACATAACATAACATAACATAACATAACATAACATAACATAACATAACATAACATAACATAACATAACAAAGCATCACCTAAGATAAGACAAACACAAGAAAGTATATGTGTAACTACACAGAATTGAACTTGCCATTCTAAAATTTCAGAAAGATGACCTCGAAGCAAGCGGCCATTCAGGGAATTATCTTCAAGTGGAAACTGATTCCAAACGCTCCAATTCCAATCCCGACCTTAGTCGAGACTCCTCACTCTACTCAGTGAAGTCTCTGGATAACAAAGGCAAACAGCTGCAAAAAAGGGATCTCTTGCGTAAACGCAGAACTGCTGTCTGTGCAGAAAACCTCGGATGTTATGGCAAACTGCACTACAAGTTGGAATATGACTTCAACACCAGCAAGGTACCAAAATCCCCTATCATCTATTAAAAAATGCATAATCTATCATAACTTACTCCATTGAATATAGAATTACTGTATGCTCCTAAATATATATAGAATTAAATTACTCTATACTAGAGTGATACCTGAAAAACCTAATACCCCAATACCCAATGCCAATACCAGTTCGCACTCTACCCTATACTCCTAAATATTCCTCTATTGAATATACAGTAGAATTATTACTCTATACTCCTAAATTGAATTGAATAACTTATATGTTTGTTAGTTGGTTGGTTGTCTGTTTGTTTAGTTGTCCTTCACAGTGGTAGAGGCTAAGGACCTTCCAGCAATGGATCAGTGTGGCACGTCAGATCCATATGTCAAAGTTTACCTGCAGCCTGATAAAAAGCAGAAATATGAAACAAAGATCAAGCGAAAAACCCTAAATCCAGTCTTCAATGAAACTTTTGTCTTCAAGGTTAACTCAACAATAGTTTTCATTGACAAAATTGTTTTAAATTTTTAGTGTCCTTTCAATGAGATCGCGGCTAAATCTCTCCAGTGTGTGGTGTTCGACTTTGATCGTCTATCAAAGGATGACAGGATGGGCCAATTTTTGGTCGATTTTGCTGCCGTCGACCTAGCTGTCAACCATGACGTTTGGGCTGAAATCCAGCCGCCAATCACCGAAGCTACAGTAGTTTTCTTTGACAACTTGTGGTTTTGTTTCATGCATACCCAGCCTCAAAAATAATCCTTGGGTGCTGACCCAATCCAACTTCAATTAAAAAATCAAATTAGTGTCAATTTAAAATCCAAATCCAATCTACACCAACCATCAATCCCGATTCCCGACCCGACCCGACCCGACCCGATCCAAACATCAATCCTGACCCAGATCCAATCCAATCTAATTTAAATACATCAAGCCATATTCAATTCAATCCATACATAACTCTTGGCCCCGATCCATTCCAATTCAAATCCAAATCCAACTATAAATCAGATCAGAATAAAACTGAAATCCAAATCCAATCGAACCCTCTGACAACAATCCCAATCCCAATCCTGTTCCAGATCTAAAGCCCATGTGCGCAAAGCTTGTAATCTCTGAACGCCACTCTGTCTTTGATCATTTGGTGGGCCATCATGGTTTATTATCTCAACGCGAAAGATAAGGCCACGTAAACTACGGTAAGCTACGCAAACTACGCCGCCGAGCTTACGCAGCGCTCAATGCTGGAGAGAAAAATAAAGACAAAAAAGAAAAATCTTTTTTATCGGATTCAATCAGAGGAATCGAGCCGGTTGAGGAAGGAATTATTGCATTCGCATAATACACATAGTCAAAAAGTAATTTTGTGCGTGGAAGGTGCTAAGCTGGCTAACAACTCTTCTTTTTATTATTTTTATTCGTTTCTTCACTTCGGTTGGCGCCAGCACTGCAGAGTGGGAGAGAGAGAAAGGAGTGGTTAGGTAATAAGAGCAGCTAAGCTTCAATGGATCCCTAAGGTAATACGTCGCCTTCCTAAAATACGTATTCTGCTTGTTCTTTTGCATTTTTTATGTTCGCTATCTTCGTCGTTTATTTTTTTCCTCCGAAAAAACAATGGCGGAAAATAGGGCGGCTGTTCTTAATTTCACGAAGACCGGCCCCCAGCGTGTTTGATACTGTAGCTCATGTTTTGTCAATTTGAAATGGATTTCGATTCAAACGGAGCTGTTTTCAGAGATTACAAGCTTAAGTAGAATACGCTTTAGATCCCCAATCGAAGCCAATCCAAATTCAAATAAAAAATCTAATTAAAATCCAATTCTATCAAATAAGAACCAATCCAAATCCAAATCATAATCTTAATTGTTTTACATTTCAGAGCGAAACGCGATTAGGCGATCTTTGTTTCTCACTTCGCTACCGACCGACCACAGGCACTCTCACGGTGACTGTTATGGAAGCACGAAATTTAAAGAAAATGGACGTTTCTGGACTTTCTGGTGAGTTTTGCATAATACATACAGTTAGGCACTTGACGCCGTTTATGCTACCGACACCATATATGGTACCCCTACCTTCGCATTGGTACTGGACTGGTACCGGTACCATGTATGGTACTACCAAGGGCCCCGACCGTGATGGTTCCATATATGGTACCACAAACGGCGTTAAGTTCCTGACTGTAATATTAAGGCTAGCAGTTTGTCAGTGAAGCAATAAGCAACAAGCAGTAAGAATATAAACCTAATATGTATAGTGACAAATATCAATTTAGATCCATTCATCAAACTGTATATTCAGCAGGGCACAAAAAGGCTGTTCAAAAAGAAAAGCACTATCAAACGAAACACTCTCAACCCATATTTTAACGAGAGCTTCCAGTTCAAAATTGCTCCGGGACTCATGGATGTAAGTTCACTTCACAATTTTAAATATGCAAAGCTAATGTCTTTGAGTAAACTTCTGCGGATGAGGAAAATTAAAGGAAAACGAACTGAAATAATATATGATGGGATGGGTGACAAGTGAAGGGATTGCGACAACAGTTGTCGCCAACATGTAGACAAGGAATGATGAAAATTAGGTACAGAATACATGAGGATAATACATAGGAAAGGAATATAGGAAGTAAGACAAAGGTGACGCCAGGGAATACTTGACAGGTCACTGAAGAGTTAGGGTAACATACAAATTACTATGTCAAGTTAGGGTGAAAAGAAAAGAGCAAGATAAAAGAAAGTGAAAGGGACAATACAAGTGTAAAGCCAGTACATAAGCAGTGAAAAGACAAATGAGTGAGAAGAAAATAGAAGGGAAGGGAAGGGAAGGGAAGGGAAGGGAAGGGAAGGGAAGGGAAGGGAAGGGAAGGGAAGGGAAGGGAAGGGAAGGGAAGGGAACAGAACGGAACGGAACGGAACGGAACAGAACGGAACGGAACGGAACGGAACGGAACGGAACGGAACGGAACGGAAGGGAAGGGAAGGGAAGGGAAGGGAAGGGAAGGGAAGGAATTTGAAAAGGAGAAGGAGACGAAAAGGAGAAAGAATAGCAGAAGGAGAAGGAGAAAGAGTAGGAGATGGAGAAGGAGAAGGAGAAAAATAAGAGGGGAAAGAGAAGAAAAATTAATAGGAGACGAAAAGGAGAAAGAATAGCAGAAGGAGAAGGAGAAAGAATGGGAGATGGAGAAGGAGAACGAGAAAAATAAGAGGGGAAAGAGAAGAAACATTAATAGGAGACGAAAAGGAGAAAGAATAGCAGAAGGAGAAGGATAAAGAGTAGGAGATGGAGAGGGAGAACGGGAAAAATAAGAGGGGAGGGGAAAGAGAAGAAAAATCAATAGGAGGCAAAAAGGAGAGAGAATGGCAGAAGGAAAGAGTAGGAGATGGAGAAGGAGAAAGAACAGAAGAAGGAGAAGTAGAAACAATAAGAGGAAAAGAAGAAGAAAAATTATTAGGAGACGAAAAGGAGAAAGAATATCAGAAGGAAAGAGTAGGAGATGGAGAAGGAGAAAGAATAGAAGAAGGATAAGGAGAAAAATAAGAGGACAAGGATGAAAAATTAATCCGAGAGAAAAAGGAGAAAGAATACCAGTGGGAGAAGGAGAAGTTTTTGAATTGAATTGAGAACGTTTATTCATATGAACAGGACGGTAAAACTGCTATTGCAGGATAGGCCCTTTGACTAGAAACGCACATGAAGAAAGAGTAGGAGATGGAGAAGGAGAAAGATTTGAAGAAGGAGAGAGAAGTAAAAAGAATAGGAGACGAAAAGGAGAAAGAATAGCAGAAGAATAAGGTGAAAGAGTAGGAGATGGAGAAGGAAAAAGAACAGGAGAAGTTGACAGAGAAGGAAAACAAGGAGGAGGATAGAGATTAGAAGGAGAGGTAAAAAGTAAAGGGAAACGAACAGCAAATCATAGGAAATGAGATCAAAACCACTTGCTCGGCAGCCCTGACCCAGCAATTCCAAAAAATGCCTTTTGCTTTTCAGAAAGTTTATCTAGTGTTGGGCGTCTGGGATTACGATAAAATGAGCAAGAACGACTTCATCGGCCAGTGCGTGCTGGGTTCAGTAGAACATCCAGACATAGATGCCAGCGGTCGACAGCACTGGGATGAAATGCTGAAAACCAAACGACCAGTTGTGCAATGGCACACCTTGTCTGAGAAAGAATGAACATTCCTTGTACAAACATACAATATTTACTAGTTTTTTTCTCTTATTTTACTGATTCTTTTGGATGCTAATTTACATGTCATACATGGCCATTATTCATCATTTCTGACAGAAAACGGTTCAATTCAATACTGTCAATGCCCATGTATATGGCGATCGATTGGTGCTTGTCAGATACCAAGAAAAAAACAGGTTATGATTTGTTAGTGTAAAATTTCTACACAGAGATAGAAATACAGTATCAAATGAGATCGTCACACTCCCATTTGCTGTTCAGCGTAGTTGTAAAATCGACTCAACATATTTTTGGCCTGCTCTGGTTGCGGCGAAATGTAAATCAAATGGCACCAACCAAGCCGTTCCACTACTTCACGACATGCTGTTAACACCTCTGGTCCATTCCATTCAAGACCTATTACAGGTCCTGAAGCCATACTGTTTGTTGAGATTGTTCTAGCAAGTGACAACGAACAAGGGTTACTTTACCTTTGGCAAGTAGACCCTTGTACTCGTTGGTTTTGATCACGTGTTCCAAGTCAGACAGGTGCATGCCCACTTCCCGGCCGAGAACCAAACGCACAGTGTTCTGAAGTTGCAAGCTCAGAGTTTTATCTGAAATCTTCAACTAAAATCATCTCACTGAACGCTGAATTTCGCGACACAGGTGCATGCATCGTTGTCTGAGTGCGGTAGCGCCCTGATCGTCAGAAAAGCACAACATAAACACAACCTAGAAACATAATTTTAGAAGCTAAACAACAAAAAGTACAGTAGAAAAAATACTTCAGCAGAAGGTGCGGGACGCAGCCCCAATGTCAAAGGAAAATCGCTGCTTTCGCAAGCGGCCGTCACACTCGGTGGAGAGAAGTTGATAGTGCTTTTTACTTCCACGAATTCTAGTGCACTCACTGTCTGAAAATAGGATTGTTTAAATGGAAGGACCATAAAGGAACGTTCCTTCAACTCATGTAATTGCATTTTAGCCACAATTAGATTTTAGTCTCAGAAAACTATTCCAAACCTTACACCTACAGATATTCTCAAAAATCGTGCCGCTGGTATTAGCATCACGCAAAGTACGCATTGAATTTCAGAATGCGTATACGCATACGCATTTGAATTTCATTAGACAAATATTATGTATTACGCATTTTGCCATCAGTTTGCGTATTTTTGCGTAATGCGTATTCAGTCTGAAAAAACAGCTGCCTTTCCGATGTCATGCAAAAAATTAGTTCAAGTTGTTACCAAATCGGTATTTTTCCATCTACCTACATAATATCAGGTATCCGAAATATTTCTGATAAACTTTGAAGCGATTACGCAGGTTTTAGAACGATTCTTGAACAACCAAATACTCCATATTCATTAGTTATCTTCTAAAAATTCTTGATTTGATAGGTTCAGATAGTTGCTATAAGCACATTGGAGCTTCTAAGTTGCCTAAGTTTGCAAAACTTGTTTAAAACTGAGCTATACTTCAGACTTAAACGTACAGTCAGTTCTTGCAAAGATCAAAACCAGTGTATTTCATGCAGAACATCGCGTTTTAATTGTAAAATATAGATTTTCCACCTACAAGACCCAGGTCTTATAACTGGTGCAAAAATATGACCCCAAATTTAGGCATTTTCCGGTTATAAGACCCGGTCTTATAGGTGAAAAACTCCGGTACCAAAAAGGCTGTTCAGTGAATTTCTGAATATTTCTTAAATTACGCATTACGCTTAGTTTTTGCAATGTGTATAAGCAAACACCCACGCATTTGTAGTTGGAATGCGCATGTGTTTGAAAAAGCCGGTATTAAACCACACTACCGCCGAATCGAAAGAAAACTAAGAAAACACGCTCCAACCTCTGGTAAGCAGGTAGTATTTCCATGCGAGGGGGTAAAGTCATGTATTTTGCTCCAGTTGTTATTGAAAACTCTGAGTCCGGCTGCTTCAATTTGGCCTAGAAGAATGTGTTTTCACTTCTAATTGTTCTATTTTTAGCGCGCTCACTTGGCAACGCGTCGTAATGAAGTTGAAGACAGGCAAAGCGAATATTTTTCGATTCTTCTATACTAGGCTGCGACGAACAAAACAGAAAAAGATCCAATTTTTCGCAGTCTCTCGTGCGCAGTTGTTGACACGCTACGATCAATTTGCAATTTTTGCAGTCCCGCACAAATACACTGAAAGAAAATTGTACAATATGTAGTTTTTGTTTGTTTTCATATTAGGTAAAAACATACCTTCCTTTGCAAGGCCCAATTAAAATCTGACAGTCCACACAGTCGTCAATATTCACCGAACCTGTGTGGTCGAATACATATAGGTGACTGTTCTAAAAGAACTGAAATATGTATTTGGCGACCCAGCTAGACAGGTTGTTCTTTTATCCTCGCTATCCGTCGACGCCGCCAAGTTCCGCCCATGCATGTTGTTGGTGCCCATTTTTACAATTTTCGGCCATTTTGAAAACCCAACCGCCGACAAAATTCCGAATCTAGCCTGCCTTCGACTTTAAACGGTCTGACGCAAGGGGTTAAATGAAGCTCAGATTTTTATAAACTCTTACATGACAATTGCTGATGACAAACTGTTGACCGTTGATCTGACCGGGCAGTTTTCCTGCCACTGCATCGTTCAGATTGTCGAACATGAAATCTTTGGGGTCCGGTCGGCCGGCAGGCGCATCCCTGACATGTAGAACAGATACAGTTTTTGGAAGTTTAATTAGGCCAAATTTAATAGTTGAGGTGAAGCCTAATTAATCAGCATACCAAGAGTAGGCCTTGGGCGGTTGGTCCTGTACCGCGTAAGCACTCTGTCGGTCGGCAGTTTCTCGGAAACAGAGCGAATACAACAACCCCATCAGATCACGCGTAGAAGCTAAATTCTACGTACTTTTATGTGCCTTATTATGGCCTGTACCTCCTTGTTGCTATGACAACCGGTACGCGCGTGCGGTCACCTATGTACCTATAATTGGCTTTTCTTCTCCTCTAATATAACGCACTGAATTCTGCTTACTCTAGCTTAAGTAAATCTGCATACGTATACAATGATGACTCGAACAAAATTTGCATAATACATCACAATGGATTATTATGTTTCATCGGGAAAGGGAACATCAACGCCGTCCGTGGCGTCCATTTCGATGTAATCGGCTGCTCCTGAATAGACTAAAATCATAATTAATAATAAATGTGCTTTCTGACCGGCAGTTGCTGCTGTCCTATTACACTAAGAGCTCCATAAATTTTTTTGAGGATTTGCTACTGTTGGAAAGTCCGGGGTTAAAAAAATAAGTTCAGGTTCAAGTCAAGTCCAACATCGAAATTTCAGGTTCAAGTCCAGGTTCAAGTCCATCATCTAAAAAACCTGGACAATAGGTTCAGGTTCAAGTCCACTGATAATTTCAAGAATTCTTCAAATTTTGCACTGCTGGCAAGTTTTCTGAGCTATATAAGCCTGTCTACTAGTAATGAAAGACGAAAACCACATTTTATGGGGCTGTAGTTTCGTTTTCTCGCATATTCAGTTTGAAAAATAGGTGTAAAAACAAGAAACCATGAAAATGTTGTGCAATCCAACCGCAAATTTGACAAATTTTGCCTAAATTTTCACTCAAATTTTGAACCTATTGAGTGAGTCCAGTAAAACGAAACAGGTTCAAGTCCGGCTGAAATAAAATAGGTTCAGGTTCAGGTTCAAGTCCACAGATTTCAGGTTAAAAACCTATTAATAGGTCCAGGTTCAAGTCGGACTTGCCAACAGTAGGATTTGCCACAAAATTAAAAAGCATTACAAGCGTACCTTGGTCATTTTTAATCGAAAGATCATCATCTGGATCCGCCTGCTCTTCCGATCCAGTTTCTGACTTCTTTCTCGCGCTCGAATCATAAATTCTTTTCAGCACAAAGCAGACAAAGTGCAGAATCACCAGGAAGTTAATTCCCAAATACAGTCCGAAAATTCCACCTTAAAACTGATTATTCAGCAGGTAAATACAGGGTTTGCCCAAAAAAACCAGCAGATTTTTTTGCTGTGGCAACCGTTAATCTCAATCGATTTGACTAAATATTTTTGAATGAACGACAAATAAAATAAATTCTTAAAAGATTGGTGGAAATTTTTATCAAGATGCCCTGCTTAATTCTTGAGATATTTGCTTTCGAAGTCAAAAGAGCAAGATTTTGGTAATGAACAAGAGGGATTTTTATTATTCGTTTGCAGTGCACTAGTGATGTAAAAAATTAATTTAATTGTAATTGAAATTCGCATAATTGGCCTGTTTTTAATTTCAATTCAATTAATTTAATTTAATTGAAATTCAAAAGTTGGGCCATAATTTAATTGTAATTTAATTGAAATTCGCCTGGAATTTCAATTATATTTTCAATTGTTTCCTGTGGTGAATGTAAGGAAATGCGTAAGTATTAGAGGCGCTAATGACTTCAAACAAAAACCTATTAGGCTTTGTCACCTCTTTATACTGACCTCACTTTGTTTTGTAATATTTTATGCTCTGCCTTCTATTTTGTAGCTCACAAAAGTCAAAACAGTGATTTTTGGATGTATGGTGGGTTTACTACACCCTTATTTTGGCGAAGGTACCTAGGATGTGATGTTGCTGAAAAATGCTGAAACCTTTAGATTATGTACTGATATATAATAAATAATGAACTAACCGTAAATTTCCCCCCGAATTCCATTTATGCGTTTTTAAAAGGCGACTTTTTAAAATTCTCTCGCCTGGTTTCTCGCCAGCAGGCTCACCAGGTGTCTCTAAGCTTTTACATGGACATTTTTCTAAGTCCTGGGCCACTGTCACTGTCTTTTGACAGCAAAAATACAACAATTTTCAAAAAATTGAAAAAATAATTGAAGAAATATGGCATAGTTGAAATTTTCCGAAGTTCCGTAATTTAATTGAAAATATAATTGTAATTGAACATATTGGAAAACTACTTCAATTAATTTAATTTAATTCAAATTAAAAACTGAGCCCATAATTTAATTGTAATTGAATTGAAATTCAAATTCCACAATTTTACATCACTACAGTGCACTTCATAATAAAACAGATTCGTATGGCTAAGCGCTAACGTCACAAGCAGGGATGCCTACCGAATTCAAACTTTGAATTTGATATGGTATGGTATAGTATAAACTTGGCGATTTGAATTCGATATGGTATGGTATAGTACTAGCTAATTCAGTTTGAATTTGGTTGGTATGATTTTGGTATGAATTTGGTACAGTAGTGGTAGTTTGCTGTGGTAATGTCATAGAAGCCTTTAGAAATTATGCTCAATCCACCTTTCTTGAGTTTTTTAGAATCAAAACATGCAGAAAGGATTGGGAATATATTTTGATGCATTTGAAAAGTGTTATGAATATAGCCAACAAGCTAGTACTAAAACGAAAACGCCATACCAAAATCAAAATTCTAGTACTAAAATTATCTGGTAAAGGCGTTTGATTTTTATATGTTATGGTATAGTATAGAAGGAGCTGTTTTGAATTTGGTTTGGTATGGTACTAGTACTAAATTCAAAGTTTGATTTTAGTACTAGTACAATTTTGGTATGGTAGGCATCCCTGGTCACAAGGCTTTACTGGTGACACACACACCCGTGGTTACTTCACCAGAAAAGTATCATTAGCCCCCAGCAGTAGGTATCTGCTTTATTATGCAGTGCAACGGATCGCTCTTGTCTTGTTTATTGCCGAAGTCTGCTTAGGGCAAATATCTCAGGAACTAAGCAGAGTATCGTTGTAATTTTTTCCCAATGTTTCAAGAATTTATCTATATTTCATTAAAAAAGGATTCATTCATTCAAATCAGTTGAGATTTGCGATTGCCACAGAAAAAATCTGCTGGGTTCTTTTCTGGCACACCTGTATATTATGGAGTGAGGAAGCTTACCGAGTTCTCCGAAAAAGCTTTGCCAAGACTTGGCTGGTTGCTCCAAGAAAATTGGGAACTCGGACTCTTGACGATGAATGTAAATTTTTGCTTTCGAATAGTTGCCATAGGTACGAACTGTGTGAGGTTCAATAGAGTATTTCACATTCAGACAAGGCGATTGGCATTCTTCGATGCAACTGTTATAAGCCTTTTTGATCATTTTCGCGTCTGCCAGACACGTTTTGTAGGTGGAAAGTTGACATAAATTCAGGCAATTCTCCAATTTCAGCAAAAGTCTAATTGAAGGCTCGCAATTGCAGTTTTTCTCAATTACTTCGCTTTTGCACTCGGCGATACATTGATGCTGAGATTTATGAGGAGAACAACTGAAACTCGGAATGGCTTGTAAGAAACCATCTTGACATTATAATCTTTTTACAGATGATGATGATATTGACAATGACAATGACAACGAAACAGCAACAACGATTATGCCAATGATGATGATGATGATGATGATGATGATGATGATGATGATGATGATGATGATGATGATGATGATGATGATGATGATGATGACAATGATGACAATGACAATGACAATGACAATGATGACAATGACAATGACAATGACAATGACAATGATGACAATGATGACAATGACAATGACAATGACAATGACAATGACAATGACAATGATGACAATGACATTGACAATGACAATGACAATGATGGCAATGATGACAATGACAATGACAATGACAATGACAATGACAATGACAATGACAATGACAATGACAATGACAATGATGACAATGATGACAATGGACAATGACAATGACAATGATGACAACAATGATGACAGTGTCGTCGCGTTGTCAGTCACGTCTTGGCCATGGGTAGTTTATCGCTATCCCATGTGTCACGGCGGCCCCGGCATCTGTGAGAGCGGTTGTTTGTGGGTTCGAAACCGGTCGAAGCGACTGGAAGTAGTCGACGTGAAGCCCAACCTATACCGCCGAAAGCCGGTGACGGCCAGTAAATGGGAACCGAAACGTTGCACCTAATGGCACCAAAGGGAAGGGTTGCTTCTAGGCAAGGTTACCCCATTGAAGGGCTCTGAAAAGAGCGAGGGGTGTCCTGAGCTGTCCGAAAGGACAGTGGAAGTCAAAAACAAAAAAAACAAAACAAACAAACAATGACAATGATGACAATGACAATGACAACGGTGATGATGGCAACAAAGAAAACCTTATACTTGTGTATTGTTTTGTAGACAGCAGTAGTGCTCACATGTGACCGAATTGTTGTTCCAACTTGAGCCGACAAAACAGAGTACCGGAGAAAGTCCTCCACACCAAGCTCTTGCCCCAAAACCACATCCAATTTTTCCAATCCCTTCTCAGCATAACCATTGTTCTCCAGTTTTTTCAGTTCATCCCTATCAATGTCATATGCTTCCTTCAACAGCTGATCTCTGCTCTCCAAACCAAGAGTGATATCCAATCTTGGATCAAAATATCCCCTGTGCTCTCTTTCCTCCAGCATTCTTGTCAAAGGCTCAAACGTTGCACAAAAGCCTTCAACTCTGACTGTCGAGTGTTTGTAGAATAGTAAATTTATCTTCGAATCCAATACCTTTGAAAACAGAAACCCACTCAAGTCTCGCTCTGTATACTTCACTCTAAATTCAGAGAGTGTCAAAAGTTCAGAATCAAATCTGTTGAACAACTCTTTGTCGGAGACGTTTAGATGACGAGTGTGATTTAGAATCATCTGAATCGCGAAAGAAATCGCGGTCTCCTTATTCAAAAATGTGTTCAACACAGCTGTACTTCTCTGATATTTAACCTTTCTAGACAGCAAAGCAGGGTTGACTTCTAGCAAACGCAGAGAAGCAAAGTATCGAAATAAGAGTGGCAGCAAAATATAGTTCCAACTTCCATTCAAAACATCATCTCTTCTTTGAAACTTCTCCAATGAATTTCTAACTTCACTCTCCAAAAACTCGTCACTAACCACCAGCGGCAATTTCATCTGCACACAGAAGGTCAAATTGGGAAACAGTGCCAAGTCAGTGCGTCCAATTTTCATATTTGTCACAGTATCGCCAGAGCAAAATTCGATTATAAGACAGATAACCGTCTTTAAGGTGAGACAGACAGAGATGCACACAACCACATACCAAAAGGTCAATTCCAATTGGGATTTGGCGCGTCGAATTAGAGAAAGTACCAGGATTGGAGCGGTTTCTATGTAATCATTTAGCCCCAACAAATTGAACCGCTGACCCCAGTTCATTTTGTTTCTGCTGGCTAAAGCTACCGCAAGCAAACAGTTGGTGAAAGTCGTCACCACTAGCCTAGTTGAAAGCCAAGATGTTAGCTACCAATTTAAAACTCGTTGCAGATTGCGTTTGGCATCTAGATAGGTTAGAGAGAGAGAGACTCTAATCTGCGGGCATTAATCTAAACTCTTTTACGCCTCACTTTCTCGTAGGATTATTGGCAAATACTCTCTGCCCTCTGGTTGATTATTAAGGGGAGGTTAATAAAAAACGATTAAATGGTTACGCAGTTTAAATCAGCCTATAGGTTTACTTACGCATTAAAGGTGAGTTTTCGGTTTAGATTTATGGCTATTTTTGGCGTAGATTTAGATATTATAGGTGAGGTTTAGGTTTATATTTATGTTATTTTAAGCGTAGTTTAATTAGCTTAGGTTTAGATATTATATGTGAGGTTTACGTTTATATTTATGACTATTTTTAAGCGTGGGTTCGACAAGTTGGACATTTGGCGGCCAAGGTCAGGGCCCTGAATCAGGTACCTGTGCTTGGTTAGCGAAATGACAATATGGTCCCTAGACACTCTTCCCTTCACGGGATCACTGGAAGACAACAGAACCCACTGTAGCTGACAGCCTGAGCTGTTTTACAGATGACTCAGTTCTGAACAACTGTTATTTTACTATAGTATAGTAAAACAAAAATTAGTAATACTAGTGGTGTTTTACTAGTAGTAAAATAATATAAAAAAGTAAAATTAAGAGCCAATAGTAAAGTAAAAATATAATTAAATTAACAAAGACCGTCAATAGTAAAATGAAAATTTTACTACTATTTTACTAGTTTTTGGTGAATTACAGCCAGACTCTTGGTCAAATTTGCAATGAAAGATGTGTGGGCGCAGTTTTGTCAATCGAATTTCTGACATTTTTATCTCTAAAGTTCTTGAGAACCACGTATAATGATCAAATTTAGCAACTATTTAGCACCAACATTAACAATTCAAAAGATCTTGGCACTATTGATGAAAAATTTTCCCTAATGTCTAGTAAAATCGTAGTAAAATAGAAGTGAAATTAGTAAAATTATTAGTAAAATAAAAATTAGTAAAATCGGAGCTGCTTGGTAGTAAAACAAAAATAAAAATTAAATAGAAGAGCTGAATTTATAGTAAATTTAGTAAATAGTAAAATAAAAATCCACTAGTAAAATAACAGTGCCAAAATGTGAATATTTTCCTTTTCCATCCTTGAACTTAACTAAACAGGCGTTATGTTACACTAGGTTTTTTGTGATTTCTAACGCATAGCTGTGTGTTTGTTCAGCAGGTTCATTCTATTGTTTAGAATGCGTTTTTAAACTAAACATAAAGACTTAAAAATTAGAAAAAGAGCTCTGGATTTCATTAGATGCAACTACACCTTCTCTTTTGTGGTACAGTTTTGACCAAGACGCCTCTGATGTGAAACACACAGCACAAATTTCTCAGCAAGGTGCTCAGTCAGTATTCAAGAAACCACAACCGCGTTATAAGCAAGATGATCACATCTTTCGATTCTGATTTGTAACTGTTTGCCCTGTTCTGTGTACATACAGCTAGGATACCTGGTCCATGTACACATAGTTAAGATAACGCGCAGAAAACGTCAAACCAATCAAACTTCCTTTTGGCAATGGCCAGACAAGAATGAAAACACTGTTGTATTAATTCAGTAAGGTTAGTTTGTATGTGGAAAATAAAAAGACCCAAATTTTGGCACTAAAAATTCAAGTAGAGTAACATTGATGGCGCACCTAATGCAGAAATTAATGGCGAATCGAATGGTGTAGAAGATTTTGAAGTGCGCCTCATGGTTCATGAGTTACGTATGGCCGAAAACCGTTGATCGAACAGTTGGTGGATTTGAGTGAGTGGGCACCATAAAATGCAAAATAGCGAAAAAGGGGTACATTCCGATTTTCAAATTAAGGTGTTAATTCGATGCTAAATAGAGTTAGTTTCTAAAACAACAAATAAAATTCTGTGGCCTCTCAGGTTTAGAGCATGAAATCGGTCAAAAACCCAAAAATTTGTACTTATGAAAGTATGAATTCAAAATTTTTTGGTTAAAAAATTCATTGCCTAAAATAAGTTTATAGTTTATCTGATGCAGAAGTTCCTGAGCAATTCAATGGTGTGCCTAGTTTTACAAAATGTTGTTTCGTTCAGAAGTTATGGTTGGAATTGGAAAACCATTTTTGGCGTTTTCCCATCGTTTTTTAAAAGAGGGTGGGAAATTGAAAAATTCAAATGTAGTTTCTTACTCTGTGAGGGAAGGGCTATCCAACGATATATAAGGTTCAAAGATCCAACAAAGTTGGGACAACTGTACCTATGGGAAGTTGGTATTTACAGAAATGAAATCATGTCTTAAATTAGCTTAGGTTCAGATAATATAGGTTAGGTTTAGTTTTAATTTATTTTATTTTAGGCCTAGCTTTAGCTGTAAATTAGCTTAGGTTTAGACATGGATTTGTCTGGTAGATTTACGTTTAGAGGCTAGCTATGTATGTATATGTAGCCAAAGGTTAGGCTTGCTTGATCTCAGTTAAGCATTAGGGATTTTCCGAAAATCTCATAAACATGTACTTTGAAACCGGATACAAGCGCCATTAACAATCACGCTGTCAAGATAAGATAACATTGTTGTAAAACGGTATAAAAGCAGTTGACAGTGGTGTTTGAACAACAAACAAAGTCATGCCATCAATTTTGTTGGCGTTAGGAATTGTTCTTTGTCTTGCTCCTCTAATTTCGGTTGATATTAGCAGGTTTTGTATTGGTATTGGCCCGAGAACTGGAAATGAACCTATAATTCCTGGTAATAAAATCTGAATTGACTAAAGATTTAGTGCTGTTTAGGTTGTAGATTCTTTTAAGACCTGCAACTTTAGATGTGTGGCACTGCAACCGCAGCAAATGCTATAAACACATGGCCAATTATGCTAATTGGGGAGACTCTGAACTATACTGTCAGATGGCGTTTGGAGGCAATTTGGCTTCCATTCACTCTAAAGAGGAGAATCGGCTTTTATTGGAAAAAATAGCAGGGGACACCTGTAATATCTGGTTGGGTGGGAAAGGAGTCTCTGGATCTGAGGATTTCTATTGGATTGACAATACCGACTGGGACTACAAGAATTGGGAACTTGGCGAACCGAACAATATGGGAAATGAAGATTGTTTAGGTATTTCTTCTGTTTGGTTAAACACAACAGTGAAAGTTACATACACTATCGTTTAAAAAAGTTGAGAAAAAATAGAAACGACTCGAGATAAGAACCTACCTAAACCTAGGTTTACCTCAGTTCGCCAACCGCTTGAAAATTGTTAGAGAAGTTGTTAGAGTCCGTCTGTCCGTCTGTCCGTCTGTCCGTCTGTCCGTCTGTCCGTCCGTCCGTCCGTCCGTCCGTCCGTCCGTCCGTCCGTCCGTCCGTCCGTCCGTCCGTCCGTCCGTCCGTCCGTCCGTCCGTCCGTCCGTCCGTCCGTCCGTCCGTCCGTCCGTCCGTCCGTCCGTCCGTCCGTCCGTCCGTCCGTCCGTCCGTCCGTCCGTCCGTCCGTCCGTCCGTCTGTCTGTCTGTCTGTCTGTCTGTCTGTCTGTCTGTCTGTCTGTCTGTCTGTAAACAAAAGAAGTTGTATGTATGCACTGAGTCAGGTTTTAGAAGGCAATCATAGAGGTCCTCCAGGCGGCTGGAATGATCGTGCATGTCACTATAAATTCACTTCAATTTGTGAACTGAAACTAAAATCCAAAATCTTGGTGTTCGGAGGTTACAACCCGATCGACAAACTTCTCGACACCGTAGAAACCGTTTATACCAACAAACCATTTCTGGGTCAAATTAATCCGGAACTGATGCTAGAAAAAACAGCCGAAAGTACAATTGGACTAATTGGAGACTCAATTTACTTTGCTGGAGGGGTAACTGAAAATCAAGTAGCCACCAATTTGCTGCAAATGTATGACATTTCATCGAGACGATTTTACTACCGTCCGCCAATGAAGGAAATCCGTAGGGGCGCTGGAGGAGTGGTTTACAAAAACAAATTCTGTGTCTGCGGTGGCACCGGTTCATATGGTTTTCCAATTTTGAAGTCATGTGAATGTCTTGAACCCAGCAGCAATTACTGGTACGGCATTGGAGAAATGAATGTAGGTCGGGCCGAGTTTGCTATGACATCACTTGATGACGTCATCTATGCGGTGAGTGGCTGGCCATATGATGCTAAGATCAGCGCTGAGAAATATGATTGGACGACTGGGAAGTGGAGTCTGATGGCTGGAATGGAACACGGTGTGTCCAATTTTGGGCTGGTAGCTTCTGCCAGTCAGCTTTTCGCTTGTGGAGGCTACAATGGCAGTGTTACTTTGGTAAGCGTTCTTGTTATGTTGTATTTGGGTTTTGTTTTGTCTATTGTTTTGTTTCCCTTTCGAACTTCTTAAAGCAGCAGCGGCGGCACTCCTTTTAGCTGAGTGAACTTCAACGAACATTGTGCTAAGCAAAATTCCTTAAGCACCAAAAACTTCGTTTGCCTCTTCCTATTGTTCTTCATGTGTATGTGCTCATGTATAGGTTTATCTTTATGTTTTTCTTTTTGTTTTTCTTCTGTTGTGTTGTATTGTGTTGTGTTGTCCTTCGGTTCTTTGTGTTCTGCATGTGTATGTTTTTCAGATATGATTACTGGTGTGTCGTTTGTTTTTGTTTATGTTATGTAAATGTAAGGTTATAGAGCAAATGTGAAATCTATGACCCTTCAACGAATAGTTGGTCTTGGGGTCCTTCCATGGTTGCAGACCGAGCATATTTTGAAATGGTCCTGCAAGACAATCGACCGGCGGCAATTGGTGGTTGGAGCAGTGAATTTGGTTACTTATACAATGTTGAATCATTAGAAGATTCTTATTGGAGAACTTCTGAAACCAGACTGCAATATTCTCGATACAAATTGAGTGCAGTAACAATTACCTTCAATGAATAAAATGGTGATCAGAGTGTGAACATTTGCCATAATAAATAAATGATTATTTTCGGTTGATCAAAAGTTCTATGTTCTGTTTTGTAGTTAGTTCAGATTGAGCTCAACTTTATCTTGTATAATGAAAAACGAGGAACCTTTTCTGTATCCATTATTGTACTGTATTGTATTGTGTTGTGTTGTGTTTAACCCTTACTGGTCTACTGACACAGATGCCCAGTCGCAGGCGAAAGAAGCGCTGGTCCGAAAGAGCCAACCACGAAGCGCAACAACACGCCGAAACAGCAGTTGCAGAAGACGAATGGCGTTCCATGCCCAGCTACTTTGATGATGAGTCAACAGCGGACTATGAGCTCAGATGGGGCGCGAGACCTTGCGACTACGTAAAATCGGCCCTGCAGACTTTGTTCAAACCATTTCGTGTCTTCAAGGATACCACTACAGAGGCTGACTCACATGGGAATCAAGGTATGTGGGCTGCGTTTACTTAGGTCTTATCGTTTTGTTGCATAGATGAGGCAAGTTCTGAGACTGAAACCGATTCAAGTGAAGAGCATATCAGCCTAAGTGAAGAGCTTCCATCACCATTTGAACCACCAATTAACTCGACTTTCAATGATGAGCAGGAGTCAGAGCTGAAATCCGATCAACCCATAGAACGGCAACATCAACAACAACTAACTGACCAACCGAATGAAGATGAGGAGATTGTTGCAGGACATGCACAACAAAACGCTGTTGCCGACCTAGCCCATGTGTTCGATCCGCCACTTAGCTCTACTACTGTTGAACAAACTTCCTCGGATTCTGAACAACCACCAAGTGTGAGACAGAAACAAGAACAACTGAAGCACGAGCAAGTCGAACTGAGCAGATCACGTAAAGGCAGCAGCAGACTTCCTTCAACTGAAGATGTACATCTGGACAACTTTGTTGAGTTTACCTGTCAGTCACTGGATCGGTTGCGTGAAACGTTTTTCCACCTGCGCAACTACAAACCAATGGATTTCACTACTGTCGCATACAGACACAATCCTACCAAGAATAGATTCAAAAGTAAGATTATTTGCTACGTTCGGCTTTGTCATCATCATCATCATCATCATCATCATCATCATCATCATCATCATCATCATCATCATCATCATCATCATCATCATCATCATCATCATCATCGAAGTGTCGTTGTCATCATCGTCATCATCATCATCGAAGTGTCGTTGTCATCATCGTCATTGTTGCTGTTGTTGTTGTTGTCATCATTGTCATCATTGTTGTTGTTGTCATTGTCATCTTCATCATTGTCAATGTCAGTGTCATTATTGTCATTGTTGCCTTTGCCTTCTGTCGTTGTCATTGGCTTCGATTGTTAAACGTTGTTGTCATGGTTGTCATTCGCAATGCCAAATGCAATGTCATTCATTCATGCTAAAGTTTTGTCACTGTCAGTCGCCCTAATCAGCCCTGTGTAGTTTTCACATTTCAGATATAGTATGTGCTGACGCCACCAGAGTCAAACTGAAGCGCAGTCCCTATTTCTACTACCACGCGTCGCATGTCCAGAACGTATTGCCCGCAAACGGAGTCTCAGAGTTTCACTTTATCTGTGCCCAAGGACCGCAAGAAAATACGGCCTTTGATTTCTGGCGGATGGTGATTGAGCTGGGAGTGCGACTGATCGTGATGACCTGTGAGCGCTCGGAATGCAGTGAATACTTTCCAGTCTATCCAGACCAAACCAAGCAAATTATCAAGCAGCGGTGGTGGCCCGCAACTGACGACGTCATCTCTATTACCTATGTCAACTCGGAATGGTTTGGAAGCACAGTTGCCGTTCGACACTTTGAAGTGAGCTCAAAATACCGAGACACCTACACTTTAGTTCACGTGCAGGTAAGCTTGGAGCTACTGGTTTTAATCATCCCTAATACAGTCTGGCACTTTACACCATTTATGATACTGGCACCATATACATTGTATGGCTAGTGGCACAATATATGGTAACGGTACCATATATTGTGCCACCAGCCTAGGTACCGGTACCATATATGGTACCATAAGCGGCTTTAAGTGCCTGACTGCAATACATGTACATATACTGTTTTAGATTAAATATTGGAGCAAGAAAAGTGACCCGGACTCAAGAGAAGGTGTTGTTCGTGTGATCAGTCGCATCCTGGCGCAGAAGTGGGGGTGCGTCACTCCGTGTGGCCAATCCAAGCCGATCGTTGTGCATGATGAGAGCGGGGTGGGTCGCGCGCCAACCTTGGTGGCAGCTGTTTTTGCCTTGGAGCTGCTTCTGTTAGCCGAGAGATCACGTCCAGCTTACATCGATGACTTGATGGTGCAGATCCGACGTCAACGGTTGCACAGCATACAGAACGAAGTTCAGTACCTGCTCATACACAGACTAGTGATCGATTACCTCTACCCGCAGAAGGATCCCTTGGAAAAGCCGCCCAATGTGCAAGCCTTTATCAACAAGTATGATGCTTTGATGGAGAGAAAACGAAGACGAGCTGAAAGGAAGACAACGGCTACTCGTACCCGCTGATTACTGAACCAACTGGTTGTCTTATTCTACTGAGTGTGTGCAATAAAAGCTACTGGCTGGCATGTTTGTTGCGGTCGGGGATCACTACAATACAGGAAAAGCTCCAAACGTTTTTACAGTACAGTTACTCTGCCAAACAATCGAAAGTTGGACGGCTTTCTGTCATATAAAATTCTGTCATTTGAATCACGACGAATACAGTATCTGTTTTGCGTAACGCTTTTTAATAAACTACAGTTCTCTCTAGCTCAGAGGAAGACAGAAGATGGCACTTTCCCCCAAGAAACAGTTCAACGAATGCAGTGTTTAATAATCAAAATCTAGACTGTTATGTGCATTTTGTCCTGAGTCTTCTGGGTACATAAACTAAGTTTTAGCTTGAATATCCAACCAGTCACTACGCACATTGTGCTTTGAAACACAACGCAGTGGGGGAAAATGGTCTTAATAAACTCGGTCTTAACAAAAATAAGCAAAAACAAAGAACTAATTACACGCATTCATAAAGGTGATAAGTTGTTTAACTTCAGGGCAGCTTTTTGACGAATCTGGCAAATTATACATACTCTGTGCTGGACGTACATACAGTACATATGTACTCTGAGCTGCAATAAAATTTCCGTTTTATTTTTTGCTAAATTTTTGCACTGTACTGTAAAATAAATTGGAACGACGATTAGACGCTTGCCGTTACTAAAAATTCTCAGAATATTGTAGGTATGCTTAGACAAAAGGTATGCATGCCCAGCATGAGACATTGAATCATTGTATTCCAAAACAGGGAACTTTCGATTATTTGTTACTAGATTGTGCTGTGCGTGTGTGTTGTGCTGTACCTCTGTGAGCAAGTTAACTGACAGAGATGCTGGGAGGGAAGAAAAAGAAGCCTTGGATTCAGAGAGAGAGACAAGTCACCCGAAAAGATGCCAAACCCAGAGAAGCAACGGACGTGAGAAGAGCAGACCAATTGCACTTGTTAGACCATGATGCAGACGAGTTTGTAGATGAGAATGAAGCCAACTGGCCCAGACCCCGGCAGCGCTTGAGAGCAGCTGTTCAAAGAATCTTCCCGCCCTTTCACAAGCGAGTTTCTGCTCAGTTACCAGTTTCGTTCGACCAAGGTAAGAGACATTGTAATTTTGACCTACACTCAGATAGACTGTGTAACTGACTGCAGATGCGTCCAGTTCAGAAACAGGCACCGATTCCAGTGAGGAGAGCTTGAGTGGTCAACGTTCAACCAAACTTAGCAGCAAAGAGTTAGCTGAAGACAACAGGGTGAAAGCAGCTCCAGCAATTCAGGGCGAAGAAGTGAATCAGTTTCTTGAGCACACCTGTGAGTCACTGAACAGCCTACGCGAATCGTTTTACAAGTTGCGCAACTTCAAACCATTGTACTACAGCACCCTGGCCTATGAGCACAACCCAGCGAAAAATAGATTTAACAGTAAGTGAGTACTAAGCTGGAGGCTACAATCACCATTTCAATGATTATGGGATCAAAATTGCCGCCATCATCATCATCATCGTTGTTATCATCATTGTTGTCATCATCATCATCATTGTCATCGTCATCGTCGTTGTCATCATCGTCGTCGTTGTTGTCATCGTCATCATCATCGTTGTCGTCATTGTT
>JASANB010002526.1:0-35118 GCA_030248155.1 Sabatieria punctata | reverse complement strand
GCCGAAGTGACACTCATACCTGCTCAGCATGTGGTAGAAGTGGTCACCAGCCTAGAACAGAATCCTGTCCAGCTAAAGGACAGAAATGTCGATCTTGTGGGAAAAAATCGGGCACTACAGCAGAGTGTGCCGATCCAGCCAGAACAGGAACCGGACGATCAGACAATGATGGTGTCACATCCAGAAGAGGTGGACAGTCCAGCGTTCGCAGTCTGCATCATACACTCCAGTGTGAGGTGTTTATCGAGTCAGACCGGGACAAACCAGAAAGTCCGCTGTTGATGTTGGTAGACACTGGTTCAGACGTTACTGGCATTACTGAGGCAGAGTGGGACAGACACTTCCAAGGTACAAGTGTAGAACCTGCTGCTGCACTCACCAATTTCGACAATTCGACACTCGCAGTGCATGGTCAGTTCAGAGCACAGTTAACCTGTCAAGGGCGAACCATACAGCTACCAGTGTATGTGTTCAAGCAGGATTGCAACAATACATTGGGTATGGATGCGTTGCGCGCCTTGGGCAATGTGTGTATCGACATCGATTCGAATACAACACAGATCTCTGCACCGAAGTGTGCTGCTGTTGCTCACACAGAAGAAACTGGACCACAGATGAGGTCAGAGCCTAATGATTCTGAGCAGTCGTTAGCTTCCTGGAAGGCAGCGGGCCTGCTACCCCTCCTTCAGGAGATGTCGAATTTGACAAAGTCAGAGATTGCACCTACACAGGGTTCAAGCACAAGATTCGACTGAAACCAGGCATGAAACCGCCACCCAAGCAGCCACTGAGGTCGATCCCAGTCCGTTTCGAGCAACATGCCAAGGAAGCGGTGGAACTGATGGAAAGTCAGGGAATCTGGGAACGAGTTGGGCACTCAGATCGTGTACATGGCATGGTCGTGGTCGCGAAAGCAGATGATCCAGGGTCAGTGCGGATTACTTCAGACCTCAGCCCACTCAACAAGGATATCGATCCAGTGCTGTATCCTCTTCCAAACATCCAAGATCTACTGTATAACAAACTCAGCGAGGCCGCAGTGCTCAGTAAGCTGGACCTGCTGAAGGGTTACTTCAACGTAGAACTGGATGAAGAGAGCAAGTTGCTGACAACTACTGCAACGCCATGGGGGTACTATGCTTACAAGAAGCTACCCATGGGCTTGAAAGACTCAGCAGCTGTGTTCCAGAAGCTGGTGCATGACACATTGCAAGGTGTACCAGGCTGCCAACCGTACATCGATGACATATTGGTGTTTGGCAAGAATCGTCAAGAGCATGATGAGAGCTTGCGACAAGTTCTGATGAGGCTCAACGAGAAGAATTTGCGGCTCAATCTGCGCAAGTGCCTTGTTGCTCAGCCGTCAGTCAAGTTCCTTGGTCATGTGATTTCGAGAGGGAGTGTCAAGCCTGATCCAAAGAAGTTGGAATCTCTGCGGCAAATGGCACCACCCAAGAATATCAAGGATGTGCAAAGTTTCCTTGGTGCAGTGAACTACCTGAGCAAGTTCGTACCCTCTCTGTGCGACAAGCTTGAACCAATTCGAGCACTCACCCGGGCTAACACAAAGTTCGAGTGGGGTCGGGAGACTCAGAAGGCATTCGATCAAGTAAAGGAGCTCATCTGTGGACCCAAGGGACTCTGTATGAAGATGTTCGATCCCTTAAAGACGACCTTTGTCACTACCGACGCGTCTGGTTATGGCATTGGTGGGATGCTCTCGCAAGTCCACTTTGGCCAGGAATTTCCTGTCGCATTTGGCCATCACACACTTGATTCCACTAAGTGGAAGTGGGACACAACAGAGAAGGAAGCTTATGCAGCGATGTTCTTCTGCGAGTACTGGGAGAAGTATTTGCTGGGACAGCACTTCACGTTGAGAACAGATCATCAAGCGCTGCAAGCACTTCTGCATCGGCAAGTGAATCAGCGCAAATCGCAGAAATTTGAGCGCTGGGTTCATCGTCTGAATGTGTTCGACTACACAGTGCAGTATGTGCGTGGTGACACCAACCACATGGCTGATGTTCTGTCCAGACTCCAGAATGAACCTGAACATCGTGATGCAGTTCGCTATCTAAGTGCCGAGGGCTATTCAGTGAAAACGTTCCAACGTTCACTGAGTAACGATCCTATCCTGAGTCTGATCAAGCAGTACTGTGAGGAGCATTGGCCTAATCGGAGCAAGCTGCCTGCACAGTTGCGCAACTCACCTTATCCAAAGATGAAGGCTGAGATCACCGTCAACAGGAGCACAGGTCTACTGATGCGCAATGACACTCAAGTGATCATGCCAACCGCTCTGAGACGAGGTCTACTGAAGAAGGCTCATGAAGGACACCCTGGCATCGTTCGCTTCAAGAGAAAGCTTCGCGAAACCTACTGGTGGCCGCGAATGTCAACCGAGTGTGAGGAGTATGTGCGTACTTGTCCTTCATGCTTGGACTCAGCAAAGTCACACAGCAGAGTGCCAGCTACTCAGCCACTCTACACTCCTCAAGCTCCATGGGAGGAAATCTCCATGGACATCACTGGTCCTTTCGAGACGGCACCAGCACACAAGAAGAACATTGTCGTGATCGTGGACAATTTCTCCAAGTTTCCGGAGATATTGCTTACCACAGACATCAGTTCCAAGCGCATCATCAGATGGCTAGTGGAAATTTTCTCAAGATATGGCAACCCTGGTCGTATGATCACGGAAAATGGACCCCAGTTCATCAGTACAGAGTTCCGCAATTTTCTGGCTGATCGGGACATCGTTCATCAGACTACTGCAGTCTACACGCCCCAGCAGAATGCCTTTGTCGAAGTGTTCAATCGATATCTGAAACACCATGTTCAGACATTCGGCAACCAACCGTGGGATGAAGGGCTAGCTCAGACTCTGGCACATTTCCGAGCTACTGCTAGAGATGGTGAAACCATGAGCCCAGCTGAAAAATTTTTCAATCGTCGCCCACGTCTGTCATTCGAGTTGTGCACACAACGTCGACCTGAAGAAAAGGGGGTGGAAGGAGATAGTGCTGAGAGCTACTGTTGTCAAACTGGCAGCAGTAAGGGGAACGGAAAAGCGAAACAGAAGAAGCTGAAGCAGAACGGAAATGGCAAAGCTAAACGAAACAAGCTGAACCAGAATTCAGATCCTGTCTCAGATTCAGATTTCGCCAGTCTCTGCCTCTTTTTTACAGGCTGGCGAATATACGCCAACCTTAACCTGAATCACATACACTACTGCAGTAGCAGAGCAGAATAGAAAACAGCCGCGCCATCTCCCGGTGTAAAAATAAAGCCAACGAAAAAAAGAAATAATTCTATTTTTCACACGGGAGCTATACGAGGAAATGATGGATTTAGCTCAGAAAGGCACTAGAATGGCAGCAGAAAACATTTTTAGCATACATGTAACAGCTCCGGGCCGACCTGGGGGAGGGGGGTAGGGGGGTTTTTTCCTCAGGTGGGGGGTCGAGGGGGGGTTTCGCCCAGGTGGGGGGTCCCAAATTTCAAAAAGCTCCAAAACGCCTAGAAATGCGTTTTTAGCACGATTTTTTCAGTAAGGACGCTAAAAATCGCTATTTTAAGCTGCCAAATAGCGTTTTAAAGCTATAAACAAGCAAAAAATGACAAAAAGAGCTTCCGAAAACACCGATTTTTCTTAAATATCAGCAGTGGAAACGCCAAATTCGGTTTCCAAAGGCTTTTCAAGTGAATTTTAGGCTAAAAATTAGTGATTTCTGACCCAGTTTATTAATACTGGAGCCACTACCACCACTTGTATTTTTTGGTCAGGGGGAGGGGTCCCTTAACTTGTCTCGGGGGGGGGGGTGAGGGGGGTTGGCCTTTCCAGTTAGCGGGGTAACCCCCCCAACCCCCCCTAGTACATGTATGATTTTTAGCGTCATGTGAACACCCAGAACCCGTCAAAAACCATTCAACGCCAGAAGCGTGTGCAGGTAGGGCCCGACCGGATACAAATTTCTACCGGATCCGGATATGCCCATATCCGGCCGGATCCGGATCCGGATATGCCGGATATCATTGATCAACTTAAAAATTTTTTAGAATGCAATAAACCACATATATACATTTCTTTGTTCTATAACAGTTGATTCAAAACAACATCTAATAATTGTAGTTCAAACTATGGTTGGATAATATCGGGTTTTTGCGATGCATGTGATATTGCATATATCATATGCATGCAAAAATGAGATACATTGTATGTACATATTTTTTGCATATTTGAGAGACGCTTTGATCTCTGTAAAGTACAGATTTACAGTATAAACTTGCCTCAATAATAGTTCGTTTTTTTATTTTAGATTTTTTATGTTTAATTAAATGAAAAATTAGCAAAAACGAAGCGACTATCCTAAACATAGAAATCCAGTCTGCTTGGCTTTTTTGTGATGTTCATTGTATCACATTAGTATTATTATTTTTGTTGAGTTTGTTTTGGCCAAGTCCTAGCCTGCTCGCCTTCTGTAGCTTGGAGTTATCCCCTTCCGAAATGAACTGACCCGAATTTTCAGATGTCAGTTTTTAACGTAAATATTTCAAGAACCCTTCATCGGATCTTTGCAAAATTTTGCAAGTTAACCAATCTTTATATGGACTTAAGAACCTGAAGGGCTCAGATTTTTCACAAAACCGGTTAAAATCTGGCGGATTTTTACTTTCAGTCAAGGTGAAAAATTAGCATTGTCAAAAATGAGGGTGTTATCCTTCGCACAGAAATCAGGGTTATGTGAACTACTGGGGTCATGGATTACAATCGCCTCAAGAAATTTCTAACAAGCATTCGGTCGAATGCAATATTTATGTTCAAAATACGTAAAAAATCACGTTTTCTCATCTATGACTGATATCCGGCATATCCGGCAGGTAATATCCGGATCCGGTACCGGATCCGGATATGGCCATATCCGGCCGGATCCGGATATCCGGTCGGGCCCTATGTGCAGGCTCCACCGTTTTGGTAGTGATCGACGAAGATACGGACGTAATCAACCGGACAGAAGCTTTTGCAACATCTGACAACACCTATCTGTCTTATTTTATTAATAAACTCGGAGTGGAACTCAAGTTTTGCCTAAAAATAACGGACCGACTGTCGTCGGGAGTGAAATGTTGCTGTATTCTGTTGAAAAATGTCTGCTGATCGGACTAAAAACAAAAAAATGTTCTGCCGGTGCCCAGAAACCCACTTCATACCTCAAATGCTTTTGAAAGTGCAAAAAACCGCACCTAAATGCGCCTCTCCGGCCACCTACTGCAGTAGGAAATAGACTATTTCCTACTGCAGTAGTTTTTCCTATTCCTAGCGCGGCGGCGCGGGCGCGGGTGTTTATACTCCTACCGAAGACTACTGAAGGAGTCGGCCAACCTACTGCAGTAGCTACTGCAGTAGGAGTATAAACAGCGCTTTAAGAAAACGATCCATGTTCAAAGCAACCGAAATTTGCAAACCAACAATTCGACAAAAACGAGAAAAACGCAAGACAATTTTTTGCGACTTGATGGACCGATCGCCATTGTAGTAGGAAACCCCACGCCAAACCTTTCATAAAGGCAATTTCCGGATGGGGGCTTTTCCCTATAATCGCCTTCATTTTTAAGTTACAGTACACGTACAATGTAGGTGTATATATGTAGAGATAATGTGCATTAGTCGCTTTACGCACACCATTTTTAAGGACAAAACTGTAGAGCGTCAAGCAATATGTGATCTAACCAATTTCAAAAGTTGACAGTACGCGCTACTTGTACCGGGAAGTTTAAGACAAGAAAAACCTGAAAACTAGGTACCGACCTAGTAGGTGTCAGTTAAGTACTTTTATTTTCAAGTAGGTTCAGGTTCAGGTTCAGGTTCACAATTTTCAGGTTAATACCCAGGTTTCAGGTTCAGGTTCAGGTATACCTACCAACTGTAGGACATAGATAGTCCGAGCCACGGACTCCGTGGGTGAGCTGTGCGGGTCGGTGGGTTGTTCGTAGGAGTCCGTGACCTACCGAGCGGCTTGCCGAGTAGGTAATAATAGGGTCAAGGGTCAAGCAGAAGCAGACCTCAATTATCTGATTACTCAAATTACATGGCGCCTGCAGTAAGTAGCAGACGCAATATCAGGTCACGGCAGTTTGTTATACGCCTTCGTGCTTTGAATCTACCTAAAAAACTGCTTGCGCCAATTCGAGTAAACTGTTTGGCTGCTGCTTAAATTTGTAGTGCTGCGCGAGTATTTTGCCGTAGGAGTAGCCGAGTGCTCGGCAGATGTGATTTTAATATAAACGCAGCGAACACAACGTTCTCACGCGTAATAACTGATCTTAATCTTCAGCCAGCCAACTTTGCTTCAAACAACAGATATGGTATTAGGGTAAACTTTTTTGTTCCTATGACTAGCTATTCTTCTGTTCTGCTCCGGTCCACTAGAATTATTTTTGCTCAGAGGAAGCCGCTCAGCCGGTTGGACAGTAGCAGAGAATAGCTTTGCCCCTAAGACTTAAGCACCAACAAAAGCAAGCAACTTGACCGCGAGCTGAGATACAGACACGTTAGACCGGTGCATTTATTGTAATCTCTAATTGGGCGCGCAGCTGAGGCGCTCTTGTGTAAACAAATGGTGTTGGGTCCCTAACACGTTCGTGGCCGTTCCGTGGGCTCAAATTACAGTCCGTCATATGGTACGGAAAATGGTACTCGGTTCGTGGTTTGTACTGTAGATGATGGGTTGCCAAAAATGGTAATCTAATCACTTTCCCGTAGTAAACTGTGCAACTAGGAAAAAGAAAGTACCGATAAGTACATAGGGCTTTTCCGTAAAAGCGCACCTGGGCGCTTAAGTTTTGCCACTTTCCACAGATTCAATTCAAACAAAAAGCGGCGGTCAGATTTGGCCGTCCGCCGCCCTCCTGAAGAAAACCGTACCGCTCTTATATAAAATGGCTCTTAAATCCTCCGTAACGTCTTTAGTAATAAATAGCGGCTAGGCTGTCGATACTCGAACACGCGGTCGTTCCTCCAATAATGTTGCAACCGGTTCGCGGACCCCCTCAACACCGACTGATTTTATTCCCAGCACTCAGCGTATGTCCTCTCCAGGAGTCAAAAGATAAGCACAAGATTATCACCGACAGCCAGCTAAAAATACTACGCATACCAGACTAAACATATGACAAGCTACCGTACGAAATCCTTCACTTACGCTACATGTTGTACTGAGGTCCTCAGTCCTCAACTAAAGGTGCATTCATACTTTCGTAGGAAAAGATGGCCTGGCGACTTTTCTGCAGAAAAACTCGTTTAATTTATGAAACGCGCCCAACCGCCGCGCGAGATCTTTCCCCGGCGAGAAAAATCAACAAAAATGTAATTAATAAAATTGAACTTTTCTGTCGCCGGCTTTTTATGTTAAATTTTCAATGGCAGGAATGTGTAAATGATGTTGTTTTAGTGCGAAACCACTATAACAATGCAGGAGAGCACTCAACCTGCGGAAAATTTGGAAAAAATAATGTCTGTTGAGCAGAAAATTTTCATCTACACGGAGCGACAGTTTTTCCACAGAAAAGATGCCTGATGATCATTCTCTACACGAGTATGAATCCAGGGTTAAATTAATCCAACCAGTCACCGATTATACTAACATAGTGCAGATAGAGTTGGGCACGTAAATTAATTTCCGTTCCCATCTCTAAGTGCAGAATGTGTTTAACAGTTCATTTCTGTCTAAGACGTTCAATTGGTGCAAGATGAAATGACAGATCATATTAGGGGTGCCTTTCAACTGTTGGCTGCTAGGGCAAACATCAAGTTTCAGTACGAGGACTCCTTTTAAGTGCTCGACGTTAATTGGACCATCGATTCCCTCCGCTTCAATAGCGGTGCAACCGTGACGCACCAGAACCTTGAGCTCTGCCTCAGCCAATTTGTGCCCGGGGCAGTAGGCCTTCAGTTCGCTATCTGAATTCTCTCTCACGATGTTGCACTTGTTGTGTAGGAATGAATGAGTGATGTGTTTTTGTACCGGTGATTCAGTGATGCTGACGGGAATTTTGCTTTCTTGGGGAGTCTGACTGCCTTGCCAGAGTGGCGTAGAGGTGCTCTGCATGGAAGGAGTAGCGCTTGTTGTATGAAAACCCAGAGGTGTGGTACCTGAAATATGACAACCAATTTGCCTATTCGAACGCCAGTACGACCATTCCAAACTATGACACGCAAACAAATCAACACGTACCGTACACGCAAGAGGGGCCCGGCGGTCTGGGGGTCTGCCCCCAATCCGACTTAGGCCAGACATACCCTGAGCTGAGACTATTTTTCCAAACCCCGCTCGGATTTTTCTGGCAGGTAGGTAGTTTTTCATCACATTTTTTACAATTTCTTAGAATTTCAGAAACTATATAATATTGCTGAAATTGTCTGCAAAACAGCACTTTTTAACTGCATTTGAGACCAAGTTAACGATTTTTGAAAATTTCTAACCCAAAATTGCAATTATTGAACACAACCTCTATCCTCCAGAATTTTGGCTCAGACCACCAGCCGGCACCAGACCCCAACCCCTCACCATCATCGGGTGACCTGCTACGTACATAAACAATTTCGCTAATATTTTAACACAACATGCGCTGCGCACAACGTAAGCATTATACATTACAATGTACTCTCAAAATTTTGCGCAGTCTATCAACTCGACCACTATTTATGGGCTTCCACGTGTCCGCCGTCACTTTAAACTGGTCTACAGATTAGGTAAATGCCACACCCTGTATAATCATCATGTGACGTACCGATCGTTGCAATAGTATTTTTCTTCACCGATGAGGGAACAATATACCAAAGCGTTATTATAATGATTGCAGAAACGACGAGGAATAATAGAAAACCAAGGAAAATGAGCACTTTGGTCTGTGTCGACAAGGCTCGATGTTGAAGCTGTAGTGGCAGCTCCGTACTCCCAGCTGAAATTCTCCCACCTAAACAGCTAAATCACAACACCCATAGGCTAACCTGGCGATACCCGACGTTTCTGATAGTGTAGCTCAGACAGCTGCTCTGTACTCTGCTCTGAAATATACTACATAAAACAACTGTGACCACAGGCAAACACCGATCTAGATATGCATACCGAAACTTGAAGAAGAAGAAGAACTTAAATTCACTGGCAAGTGGTTGATGCAGGGAAATTCACTGTCAGTCGTTTCCAGTTTGGTGAACTTTGGCATGTTTCCCCAGGCAGAATTTCACTTGACTGATATTTGTATATTCCTTTCATTCAATGTAGGCTGCAAGAAAGCTGTAAACATAACTACTGCATTGCCTCCTACGCCTGCCAAAGGACATACATACATACATACATACCCGCCGCCCCCTACATACTGTCCGTACAGCGCACCCGTTGTAGACTAATTGCCACTTAGTGCTGAAGTGTGTGGGAGCCGGACAATTCGCTACCACCAACTCGCCACCGGACAACTCGCCACAGACAACTCACCACCAGACAACTCGCCACCGGGACAACTCGCCACCAGACAACTCGCCACCGGACAGCTCACCACCAGGACAACTCGCCACCAGACAACTCGCCACCAGACAACTCGCCACGGAAAACTCACCACCAGACAACTCGCCACCAGGACAACTCGCCACCGGGAGAAATCGCCACCAGACAACTCGCCACCGGACAACTCGCCATGGACAACTCACCACCGGGACAACTCGCCACCGGGACAACTCGCCACCAGACAACTCGCCACCAGACAACTTGCCACCGGACAACTCACCACCAGGACAACTTGCCACTGGGATAACTCGCCACCAGACAACTCACCACCAGGACAACTCGCCACGGACAACTCACCACCAGACAACTCACCACCAGGACAACTCGACATGGACAAATCACCACCAGACAACTCGCCACCGGGACAACTTGCCACGGAAAGCTCATCACCAGACAACTCGCCACCAGGACAACTCCCCACCGGGACAACTCGCCACCAGACAACTCACCACCAGGACAACTCGCCACAGACAACTCACCACCAGACAACTCACCACCAGGACAACTCGCCACGGACAACTCACCAGTCACCACCAGACAACACGCCACCGGGACAACTTGCTATGGAAAGCTCATCACCAGACAACTCGCCACCAGGACAACTCCCCACCGGGACAACTCGCCACCAGACAACTCACCACCAGGACAACTCGCCATGGACAACTCACCACCAGACAACTCACCACCAGGACAACTCGCCACGGACAACTCACCACCAGACAACTCACCACCAGGACAACTCGCCACGGACAACTCACCACCAGACAACTCACCACCAGGACAACTCGCCACGGACAACTCACCACCAGACAACTCGCCACCAGGACAACTTGCCACGGAAAGCTCATCACCAGACAACTCGCCACCAGGACAACTCCCCACCGGGACAACTCGCCACCAGACAACTCGCCACCGGACAACTTTACCACCGGTAAAAACTAGCCCTCGCAGTAAGAAAAACGTGCTAAGTTTATGTTATGCCTCAATGAGTTATGCCATACTGAGTGTGGTTAAGCAGTGTCACTGCTGATGCAGCAGTGACGGCTTGCTCCCAGATATTCGGCAGGCCTAATTACACTATAATTACAATGTAGTCTATTTGTGTCCAACATTAAATTACATTAAATGGAGTAAATAAATTTGCAACCAGGTACATTAAATGGAGATGGGCGTCCTAAAACTCTTGGTAGCCTTAAAGCAGGCTTACGTACGTTTTTGCGGATTTTGAATCTTATTTAGTGATACAATATAACAGGAATAAAAACTTAGCCCAAACCACAGTTATTTGCGTGGCAGCAAGAGTACTTTGGGTTGGAAAATTGCATTTTTGCTCAGAAATTGCGAAAACAAACAGTTTAACGTGGTTTCGCTAGGCGCCGGTTAGTATACTGGGTGGGTCCACTACTCTAACCACATTGTCATCTTTGTTGCGGAAATTACTAAGTCCGAAACGCTATTTTATCGTCACTACAAATCATACCGTAAAATAACGAGATTGGAATTGGATTGAGCTAAGTAAAGGTAAGACGACGGCAGCGACGCTATAGAGACTGCAGTGATAAGAACACCTGTCGATAACGCCCAAAATAAACTTCTGTCGCCAGACGATTTCAATTGTTATCCCGGCGCCGCTGTTATGGCTGCTAACAAACACCCCAAAAAGACTTTTTTGGCGCAGTTCATGACAATGGCAAGAAATCACTATAGATGCTGAAATATTGCAAGAAAGTGCAATCTCAACGCATGTTCGTTTGCAGATCGGCCAAAACTTTACGGAGTGTGACATTGTTTGTGCAATGTCAATAAACTGTAAAGTCAAATAAGAATTTTCGTATATTATATAAGCCAGACGCAGGAAATAGTGCAGATCACTGAACTTAAGAACTCTGAATACTGAAAAGACGCGTATTGCTCATGTAATCGGGAATATCAGTCATCGCCATGTAAGCTTTAAAATCTGGTAATTTGATGTTTTCTGAGTGGGAGCACTGTATAACAGTTATCGCTTCAAGAAGAAAAAGGATGCGCTAAACTGCACTGATGCGTCAGTCAGTGTTTGTTTGCACATCTCACCATAGCAGTGAACGTGCTGTATACCATACGTAGTTGTAGCGGTTGTAGGACGATAGTTCCACTCTTTGTTCGCGGAGCTGGCCGCGGCCCCTAATTAATCCGCCCTAAGGCGAGGAATTATTCTGGCCTTTTTAGCAATTGGCAGCCATGACTGCAGCTAAACTACGCGAAGGTAATTTGTACTGTACATTCTTGCAGCAACGAAATTTATTACAGCTTCTGACTTTTGATCAAATAACTCATTCTACGCAAATACACAAGAATTTCGTCAAACGGCACTACAATACGGTCTCTGAGTTGTTCCTTTGTGGCAATGATCTGGTCGTGAGTGTGCTGGTATTCTGGCACTCTGCCTTTTGTCGGCGATCCGTTGCGCACATGTAGAATTCTGGTCAGGATCGAGTACTGTTGTTTGCGCAGAAAATCGAAGAACCATATCAGAGACGGGTTAGCACGGCCGAAACACGAGTTGAGAGAGCTGTGATAGCCCTCTGCATGGTTGGTCGTTCTGTAGCTGTTATTATCGTAGTGATTCCAGAGAGTGGGCACCATACAGTGTTGTTCCCAGTAAATTTACTGAGTAAAAGTTACTCGGTACTTAGTTATTTTGAATTAAAGTAAGTACTTTTACTTACCGGTAAAAATTTTTCTAAATTTTACTTACTGAATACCGAGTTTCAATTTTGAATTACTCAATTAGAAAAAAATTCGGTAAACTCAGTACTCGGTAATTTACTGAGTTGTTTACTGAGTAAAAGCTTCTGCAATAGGTAGCTCGCCGCACCCGTACAAGAAAATATACGGTTTTTCTTTCGCTAATAGATCTGCTAATGAAGAAAACACACAATTTTTGCCAATTTTTTGCAATTTTCACTGCTTGTTGCATAACCTAAGCTTTCTTTGCGCCGCAGAATTGCAAAGAGACAAACAGGGCGAAGGCTATAGAAGTAGAAACTATATCTACTACTATTAGCTATATTTTGATTGACGTTTTTTGCATCAACCTGATGAACTGTGAGGAAATGGCGAAAATTAGAACAAATCTTCACCTGGCAATTTGACCAAGCTTTTCATCTAATGCCACATCCTCAGTCACTATGTATAATGTGTATTTCCATGCAAGCCAATTAGCACAATAAATAATGTGAAATAACACAAAACATGATTAAAATTCTGAAAAGTCCAGCTACAGTATCTTAAACTCATCAATCAGCACTGAAAAAGCTTTCTAGTAGCTAAAACCTATATCAGGCAAACATTTTCGGACAAATTGTACATTTCTGAATTTTGAAGGTTTTACCGAGTTTACTGAATTGTTTACTGAGTACTTACCGGGTTTTCATTGAAAAACCCAGTACTTACTCGTACTTACTGAATTTCAAAAAATCTGGATTTACTTACTGAATACTTACCGAGTTTTAGAAATTTGAGCTAGGCACAACACTGGCACCATAGCCATCCAGTAACGGAAGTACTGGATAAACTCGTCCAGTCTGTGCTGGTCCAAGCGCACTGAGGGAGGTCTGGCATAGGTTCAGCCAAGCAAAGGGAACCAGATGGATATGCAAGAGAGGCAAGGCAAACACTGCACGAAACCAACGGTAAACCTCTCCGCGTCCATCATGGGCAGGTCACAAACCTAGCTTGCTAAATCTTAGGTGTAGGAAAGCGCAACTTTTGTACATGCATTTTGTAATTAATTTCCGCTCCCAATTACAGGTTAATTGGGCCATTTCCGGCAAAACAGGACTCCCACTATTCCGTTTATAAGCACTGGCTATGCAGCGCGTTATATACTTGCCCGGATGCCGTCTATTCCTTAACAGGCGGCCGGTCTGGTCTAGTACCGCAGGCTGTTTACCTTCTGTGAGTGGCCGGCCTCGCCAGATTAGGAGTGGAACTATCGTCCCACACCCGTTGTAGCGCCTAGAAGCCGCGTTATAACATGCCAAAAAAACAACAACACAAAAAGATTCCACCCCTTTTTTAGAATAGCTGCTTTGTTATTCTACAATTCTAGTACTACGTTTATGCAATACCATACATGTAACAGGTCATCCGCCGATGGGGGAGGGGGGGTTGGGGGGGGTCTGGCGCCGGGCGGGGGGCACTACCCCCCCAGACCCCCCTGTTACATGTATGTGCAATACGTAACGTACAGTAACATGTACATACAAATTTACACACAGAAGAAACACAAACTCAATAAATGCATACTCTGGATTGTTTTCTCAGAATCATCAGCAATTTTTATACATATGATTATGTGTAATGTCAAACCTCAAAACATTCAGCCAAGCACTGGGTTACTGTATGTCACACATATTGATTACGTACACTGTGTCTATTATGTCTATCCGATCCGATGTGCCTTACGGCCTGCCTACGATCAGACTCGAGGTCCATTTCGCGACCCCCGTGATTCGTCATCTCGGACGTTGCCCTTCTTTCACTGTCAGGCACTCCTAGCCATGATGCTGGGTGCCGGTCACCAGGAGGGCGGCCGGCGTGTTGATGCCATGATGCTGACAGCTCGCTACTGCCGCCGGTGCCCGCCCGGCATAGCTGGTTTCTCTGACATCGTAGATCTTCTTCTCCAACGCGGTATGCTTTGTGGGGCGGCTTCGGTGCATCCAGTCGGTTCCCATTTTACCTACTAGCTGTCACCCCCAGCTTTCGGTGGCCTGGGCGGAGCTTTGGGCCGACGACCAACTCTTTGCGGTAAGGAACTTGCCGCGCCGAGAGGATGAGCGCACGACGTCGCGCACAGTGGCTTTGCAGCCTAAACCACTTAACTGTGCCGGCCAGTGTAGTCTAGTCGCCCCCCATTAGTGGAACGCTGAACGGCAACACAAAGTCTTCCACTAATTGATAATGGTCACAAAATTTTTGTCCAATTTGTGTTAGCTCATGAAACTTATTATGCTTAGTTATTGAATTGCTGTTGGCAAAATGTTGAAATTTCGAAAAGACCGTCTGGCCGTTTTTTGGAGTTTTCCGAATTTGAGCATACTGTACGTATCTCGACCTCGAGAAGCCCTCTTGCAATCTTTTCTAAATTTGTGCATGTTAACAAATCTTTACAACGGTCTTTGATTGTTGAAAGCCAGCTTTTCCTGCCGGTAGCCGGTAAAAGGCTTGCGAGATTTTTGCTTTCAGTGAAGCCCGGTTCACACTACGAAATAAGAAATAAGAAATAGCGACCTTATTTCTTATTTCGTACCGGTTCACACCTACGAAGTAAGAAATAAGAAATAAGAAATAGCCACGAAATAAGAGTTGCGCCGTGCTCAACTTTTTTCATCTGAAATAAGAGTTTTCTTTCACTTTAAGCGTATAGCATGTCATAATAAAGTCTGAAACGACTGTCTAAAGACGAAAAGCGGTCAGAAACCTATAACCACTGCCTATAAACGTACAAACCAAGGTTTTTTCAGCAGTTGCCTGCTGTTTTACATAGAAATTATGATCTTAAGTAGATTATTGACAAGTTTCAAGGCATTTATGGCCTGTTCACTGCTTTTCGGATTGGATATACCCGTTCTTGACTGTGCGACTTGCAGTTGACTGCTTATGTTCAAAGAACCTACAAAAAATGCGATAAATGCGTACTATCATTTAAGTGTTTTTGGTGTTCCGCCGGTCTACTATGACCATAAATCGCTTAGTTTCCAAAAATTGCTAAGACGAAAAGATTTCTGACGCTTACTACAATGTATACACTGCAGCTGATTTTTACTGTGCTGATTTCTTATTTCTTATTTCGTAGTGTGAACGCTCCGCTTATTTCTTATTTCTTATTGCAGACGCCTTATTTCTTATTTCTTACTTCTTATTTCGTAGTGTGAACCGGGCTTGAAGGTGACAATTTGGGATTGTAAAGAGCCGGTTTTTCTAACTGTCAACTCTTCCCCGGACAAATCCCAAACTTATGTCTCCGATTTGGCTAAAATTTTGTACTTTGCTATAATTTGAGATAAAACGACCTTTACACTATCCCAGCCCTTTTTGGGAAAGTCAATTTTTCAACGGAACCGCAGATTTTGGCTAAATAACTCGAAAACAGATGAACGTAGAAAGTTGCGGATTGTATTTTAGAATCAGAAGAGCGCTTTCTTTCAACCCATATCCTAGCCGAACGGATTCCCTGACAAACAATTTTTACGAACACCTTCTAGGTACAGTTGGCAAAATATCGAAACAATTTTTGTTTGCAATCCATTCGAGTAGGATATCGTTTGAAACAGAACGCTCTTCTAATCATAAAAATGCAATCCGCAAGTTCCTACGTTCATGTGTTCGTGAGCTATAAGCCAAAAACTAAGGTTCGGTTGAGAAATCCAGTTTCTCAAAAATGGTGGGGCTAGTGATAAAAGGTCTTTTTATGTCAAATTATACTAAATTTTAGCCAAATCGGAGACAAAAATTTGAGATTTGTGCAGAGGTTAAGGAGCAATAGTGGATTCCTTGAAAAACCGGCTCTTAAAGATGAGGTTGCTCCTTGCACAGAAATCAGGGTTGTACGTATGTACTACAGATGGCAAATATTAGGATTTTCAAATATATATGTATATGTATATATAGTACAAAGTATATATACAAATGCATATACAAACAAAAATGGAATTATTGCATATATATTTTGCGTATTTGTGTATTTCTCGAAAACTGCACAATTTTTGCTGAAAATTCATTTTTGGACTAAATTTACATTCAAAGACTGTTCCTAAATGTGAGCAAATTTAATTGGTCTTCAGAAAAGAGTGAATTGAAAGCGCAAATATCCCAGAAAACAATGAAACCTACTCAGTTTACTACTTAAAGTGTACGGTAGTAAATCAATCAGAAAACTAAACTGGCACTAGGCTTAATGAAAAAATTTACAGTGTAAAGATAACAAGCACCTGAGGCTAATGATGAATGAATCGAAAATGCTTTGAATGTGAATTTAGTCCAAAAATGAATTTTCAACAAAATTGTGCAATTTTCGAGAAATACTCAAATGTGCAAAATATGTATACAATAATTCCATTTTTGTTTGATAATGCATTTGTATATATACTTTGTACTATATACAAGTATACTGAAGAAGTTTATCAACTAGTTGACACTCGCACACAACACACACAAGCACGCGCACACACAGATGCAACCACTTGGTAACTTGACAATACAAACACTCACAGAATCACGCATTCCTTCATCACTCCCCCTCACGAGTGTCAACTGGGCCGCCGCTGTGCCTGACAATCGGGGAACGAACTACGGTTGGACGCATATATGCAATATGCAATATCAAACAATGCATATATGCATGGTTTTTGGCATGCATATATGCATATGCAATATCATATGCATGCAAAATTCTAATATGCAATAGTCATATGCAAATTGACCCTGATATCAAAATTTTGCATATTTTTAGTTTGCATCTTTCTGTGAAAGGTGTCACTGACTTTTCATGCTGTATATACTTATGTTCTGAAAAACGTTAAACGATTCAAATAGTTTTTTTATCTATTTGGTGTGGAGAAATCCATAAAGTACTCGTCCAAACAGTACAAATTTCAAAGAGGGCACTAGTTTGGCCGATTTCTGGTTTTGAGTGGAGCAAAAATGAAAGAGTTTGTTTGGCGAATTTGCGAAATTTGCAAGCACCTCATTGCTTCATGATTATCTGGAGTTTTTAGCACAATTGTTCAAACTAAGGTGCCTCAATTAACATCCCATAATAGCCAAACAGACTGGATTTCTGTGTTTAGGATAGTCGCCACGTTTTTCCTAATTTCTCATCAAACTAAAAAAAATAAAATAATCTAAAATAAAAAATTCCTTGGGGCAGTTTATACTGTAAATTTGTACTTTACAGAGATCAAAGCTTCTCTTTCTCTTCCATTACAATGTGGAGATGAATGGCTTGAGACTCTAAACTCAGCTCGCAAAGAATGGAAATCTTAACCGAGATTTTTCAAATTCTGAATTTTTTAGTTTGTAAAACTAGAACAGGACTACAAACGGCTAGGTATACCACATTAGAGAGAACAAATTTGAACATGCAAACAGTAATTTAGCCAAAAAATCTGTAATCTCAACCATTTTTTATTTAAAAATTACGAAATGAGCTGGTCTTTCATGCAAAACTATGTTTCCCCTCTTTCTTTTTTCCAGAAGAGGTATCTAGCTGAAAAATCTGTATGCCTAATAAACGCTAAAGATTGCGTAGACATTCCAACCAAACTCGAAAATGCTTGGAAGACGTCCAGTTATCGATTTCCGGCCGCCTTGATAAAATATGCAAATATGCAAAAAATATGTACATATCTCATTTTTGCATGCATATGATATATGCAATATCAATATGCACTAGAAATATATAGAAATATATTCATATGCAATATCATATGCATACCAAAAATCCGATATCATCCAACCATGGAACGAACGAACGAGCGAGAACTGCTCCGCCTCTGTTGACTCGGCATCTCCAGTAAGTTGCTCTGCACTGACACCATATTGACCCGATCTCTTGCGCGCCACACTTCAGCCTTTCTGCGCCTTCGCTTGCATCTGTTGACTTGTCATTGGAGAAACGGAATGCCATCTCTTGTAAAGCGAATTCAAATGAAACATTATTCTTCTCCTCCTCTGTCCTCGTCTTCTCACTCTCTTTCCTCTTCTCCTCTCAACTCTCCTTCTCTTCTTCCTCCTTCTTTTCTTCATCCTTCTTCCTCTCTTCATCTTCCATCTTCTTCTCATCATCCTTTTCCTTTTGATCACTCTCTTCTACTGTTATTTTACTATAGTATAGTAAAGCAAAAATTAGTAATACTAGTGGTGTTTTACTAGTAGTAAAATAATAGTAAAAAGTAAAAATAAGAGCCAATAGTAAAGTAAAAATTAAATTAAATTAACAAAGACCGTCAATAGTAAAATGAAAATTTTACTACTATTTTACTAGTTTTTGGTAAATTCCAGCCAAATTCTTGATCAATTTTGCACTAAAATATGTGTGGGCCCACTTTTGTCAGTCGAATTTCACACATTTTTGTCTCAAAAATTCTTGAGAACGTCGCATCATGATCAAATTTAGCAACTATTTAGCACCAACATTAATTATTCATAAGATCTTGGCATAATTGATGCAAAATTGCACCTTCTGAGTAGTAAAATCATAGTAAAATAGTAGTAAAATGAGTAAAATTATTAGTAAAACAAAAATTAGTAAAATCGAAGCTGCTTGGTAGTAAAACAAAAATTAAAATTAAATTGAAGGGCTGAATTTGTAGTAAATTTAGTAAATAGTAAAATAAAAATCCATTAGTAAAATAACAGTACTCTCTTCACTCCATTTCTTCTCTTCGTCCTCTTTCTCCTTCTTTCTCTAAACATCTTTGCCTTGTCGCCTCTGCCTCCATCTTCTTCCTCCTCTTCTCTCTTCCCTCTCACTATCCTCTTCAAACAAAAACCAGAGCTCATCTTCACAAGGTGCTTGCTGCACAACATCAATGGGAACAGACCCAGAACGGCTTTCCGCCAAACAAAGAGACTCTGGAACTCCATCAACTAACTGCGCATCATCCTTCTCTACTTCTTTCGGCACATCTGCCTTCTGCTCAACCAAACACGAACGAAGATTAGAGGCTTGCGACCGCTTCACTGGGGACTTGCGAGGCTGGGTCAGGGACTTGGTAAGCGCAAGGAGAATACGATTGTTGAGGATGCGTTGTTCTTGTTGAAAGCGGTCGAATTGTTCTTGTTGTTGTTGTAGTTGTTGCTGAAGCTGAAGGTGTTCTTGTTGGTGATGATGTAGTAGCTCTTGACGTTGTCGTTGATGGTCTTCTTGTAGCTGATGCTTTAGAAGCTCTTGATTTTGTCGTCGGTGGTCTTGAGAGAGCTGTAGTAGACTAGAGTAGAATGACATAGTAGCGAAGTAGTAGGAAACCAAGTGAGCGTCAAGTGGGGCATGGCACGGCCGGGTCTCGGCACCAAATGAAGAAGTTTATCAACTAGTTGACACTCGCACACAACACACACAACCACACGCACACACAGATGCAACCACTCGGTAACTTGACAATACAAACACTCACAAAATCACGCATTCCTTCATCACATATCTATTTGAAAATTGTAATATTTGCCATCTGTACATACATGGGGCGGAAACATGGGTTGGGGGTAGTCAAAATCCGAAAATTTGTGGGTGGGCCTGCCGGTTTGGGGGGTCGCGCCGATTTTGGTGGGTGGGGTCAGGAACAAAAGTCGGCTTCAGATGGGTGGGTGGGGTAGTTTGGGGGGTCAAGCCCAATTTGGGGGCGGGCAAACCCCTCGGACCCCCAGCGGCCCATGTATGCATCTGTAGTACATACTTATTCTGAAGTAAAAAATCTCAAATTTTTGTCTCCGATTTGGCTAAAATTTAGTATAATTTGACATAAAAAGACCTTTTATCACTATCCCAGCCATTTTTGAGAAACTCGATTTCTCAACCGAACCTTAGATTTTGGCTTACAACTCGAGAACACATGAACGTAGGAACTTGCGGATTGCATTTTTATGATCAGAAGAGCGCTCTGTTTCAAACGATATCCTACTCGAATGGATTCCAAACAAAAATTGTCTGGATATTTTGCCAGCTGTACCTAGAAGGTGTTCGTAAAAATTGGGTCGTGTCGTGCATTACAATCGCCTCAACTTAGGTAACACAATCAGGGTCTGATGCATGATTTTTTACTTCAGAATATTGTAGCGTCATCAATTCTCTACAATTTGGTATAAAACTAGACCCCCTAGACCCTGGGGACCCCCTAGACCCCCCACTGGTTCTGGATGATCAGAAAAGTACATAATTGTAATATAGAGAAATGTAGCTTCAAACATAAAAAACTGACAATTTTGTACTTTTTGTACTGCAAAAATAATTCCGACCCCCTTTCCAACGCTCTTACTCATCTGAGTGAGACCCCCTAAAGCACAGCTTTTTAACTTCAGAATATTGCGGATGACGTGTTACATATGTATGATGGTGGGTGCTGTGCTTTGTTTGTACCATAGGTTAGGTAGGAAGAAAAAACCTGTAAAAAATAAGAGGAACGAATCAGTTATGTATAAAAACGGTTTATTCTATATGCTCAGAATGCCTTTTAAATTCGTTTTCAAGGCTAATATCCCAACATTTTCTTGAGAAAGAAATCGTTCAATTTAGAGAGGTTCCACTTATGGAGGGTTTAGATTTTCTAATAGCAACATAGCACATCGGGCTCTGAACGTGGCAACATGCCCAACCGAACTCCATCTGTTGTTGTTGTAAGATTCTACATCAATTCTATTGTTCAGAACACCATTGTCCGCTAATGCATACATAGCGTGTTCACTCGCCAGTAAATGAAAGTCATGACGTTCAACAGACATAGAACTCATAGACATCCAAAGCCCCGTATCTGGATGAAATTTCCGACAGGTACTGGCCGACTCCGTAGTAAAGTGACCACCGCAAATCACAAGAAACTCACCAAATGATGCGGCTGCCGCCCCTTGAGGGAATGTTTGATCCAACTGAACCCATTCATTCTGACTGAAAGCCATCTAAAATAACTATTAGTTTATAATCAACAACACATACCGAGGGTCAAATTTTTCAATTGGCTGTTCCTTCTGGCCTCCCAGAGCATACAAGAATCCTTTATGGGTTAGCAGTGTAAAAGCGGCTCTGCCAAAGTTCATGGGAGCATCGTGTAGCCACCGATCTCCCTGTAGACTCTCACAGCTGGCCATTGCCTTGTGTTTTACCTTCCCGCCGCATACGTACACAGTGCCCTGCAGTACGGCAGCTGCAGAAAAGCGTCGAGGGAGGTTGAGAGCTGGACCCCAACTGGTGTTTCGGTCGAGTGCAGGGTGGTAGAGCTCAGTGGAGGTGTGGTCTGTGTCTCTGTCACCTCCAATCACCAGCACAGAGCCGTTTGGCAGCAATGCACTCGTGTGACCGATGCGAAGAGATCGCAGATGGGCTCTGGCCAGATGACTCCGGTTTGGCTCGTGTGGGTAGTGCAGGTACATTGACGTTATGGCATGCTGGTGCGACCAGCCACCTATTAGCAGGATCACGTTGTCATGGTTTTCGTAGCAGTCATCTAAAAGGCCTCTGCACAATACCAAGGTAGTCAAAGAGTATGGTTAAATAGAATGGAGCAACTATTAGGCAGCGCTGTACTGCTGAACCACTAACGTGCCCAGTGGCGTACCCAGGATTTTGCAAAGGGGATTGTAAAATTTTGAAGTTGCCTGGTTGGGCCAGGACTAGAAAATTTTGCGAAGTTAGGCTTTAAAAACGCATTTAAAAGGTACTGAGCGTAAATTTAGCAAAAACTAACAGTTTTTGTAGTTTGAAGAGGCTTGGTTGGGCTTCTACTAGCCAGAAATATTCGAAAAATTAGCCTTAAAACGCATTCCGGCATAAAATAGACAGGTACAGTACAGGTAATAATTCATTCGTTTCTCTATTTTTCCAAAATTTTTACTGCCTACTGTACCTCCACCGCAAAGGGTATGTGTGCCCAACCTACACACTCCCTGGGGCGGCTACTGAACGTGTCGAGAAAGTAGAACTGAGAAGAAAATGCAGCCTCACCTGTACAATAATGAGAAAGTGTCCAAATTATTGCAACTGCTGCTACAGCACCGCAAAGGAACAACACGATGCTTAACGACACCAGTAACTTGGTTGTTTTGGCAGTCAACGATTTTCCTGACAGCCCAACTGCACGAGTCTCTGAAGAATCTGTTCTATGTTGCCAGGACTAGTCAAGATGTCATGTAGTTAGGTTTGGGCCGGGGTACAGCAGCAGCACTGGTAGAAACAAACTTTTTTCCGTTCAGCTCACCTGAATAGAAAAATTTGAAAGGCTGCTGTCAGCTGAATTCTAGGCTGATTGTTCTGTAAATTGGTATAGATCATCTTTTTTGTAGAAAATGTAGCGCCTGACAAATTTTCAGGGAAAAATGTGAGCTTGTTGGCTAGCAACGGTTGTGTAATAATAATGCAAAAAAGTTATTTACCGTCGTATTGTAAAAATCGTTTATTTCTACCGGTGAAGAATAGAGTTTCCGAAAATCGAAACTGAGCAGTAAAGCCCCCTTTCCCTAACTAAATAGATGTATAAAAAGTGTTCAATACCAGTTAAGGTGTCTTCCTCGAGTTGTTCACATAGATTTTCATCTGCATTAAAATCAGGCTCAGTGTTAGGGTTTTCGTAGGCTACCAGTGAATGGCGTAGGCAGGGCGTGACTGGGTTTGCCAAAACACACTGGTCATCTGAGCTCCATCTATGAAAACGTGCAATGACATCAAAGGCCTTCATAGGCATCGTTTAGCTGTTCGCTGTAACCAAATTTATATGGAGTTCCCATACAAGAAAAAACTTTGTATCTACCGAAATAACCGTATCTGATGGCCTTGCTGCGCAGTTGTTGTTGCTATTGTCTTGTCAGAGACTACGGATATAAATCAGTTTGAAATGAACCCATCGACACTTCTCGTAGGCAGCTGATACTCCATTGATTAGTTTGTTCTGCCTGTTACTTTTGCCTCAAAAAGATCTGGTTTCTGGCTGCGTGGTCAGATTCCATCTAACACAGTTAAACATGCGTCTGAAAATTAAACTTTCAAAAAACCTGTTTGAAACTGAGAGCTGGTAGAAAATTGTTCGAATTGACCCATTTTTACAAGCAAATTTTCAGGGAAATGGCGAAATGTGAGGTATTTTTTGAGAAAAGCCGTGAAGAGGCCGTTTCACGTCTGTCTGTGGTACCACGGTACTTGTAGTTGTCGAGTTTCTTGGTGGGGTCGGCGCTAGGTAGGGTGGGGGCGCGGTTTGTGCCCAGTCCCGACTTTTCCCACTTCCGGCATTCCCACTTCCGACTTTTCCTAGTTCCGACTTTTCATATGCGCTGTATTAGAATAGTTAAGCCTAAACCTAAGCCTAATCCTGAACCTAACCCCTACCGGAGTTTTCCACTTAGTATCCCAGGGGATATAACACGGAAAATCACGTTTCTCAGTGAAAACATTGCCGCCAGTTAATATCCCGGATATTAACTGGACAAAGCCATGGGATATTAACTGGAAACGGCATGGGATATTAACCGAAACAATGTTTTATCATAGATACAGTATGCGTATTTGCCATAAACATTGCCGCCAAGTAATATCCCATGGGATATATAGCGGAACAAGGGTCCATGTAATATCCCAGTGGGTTATTAAGAGCCGGTTTTTTTAAGGGTCGACTCTTCCCGGACAAATCTCAACTTTATGTCTCCGATTTGGCTAAAATTTTGTATTTTGGTATAATTTAACCTAAAAGGATGTTTTATCACCTTCCCGGTCGTTTTTGTGAGACTCAATTTTTCGACCGAACCTCAGATCTCGGCTTATAACTCTGGAACCAGTGAACGTATAAACGTGCGGATTGCATATTTATAATCACATGAGCGTTCTCTTTCAAACGATGCCCTACATGACCAAATTCGAGACAAAAAGTTTTTTTCGAACCACTTCTGGGCCAAATTTGACCCCTCAAAGGTATTGACCCCCATTTTTTTATTTCATAAAAATGTAGCGCTATCTATTTACTTTTGATAGCACAAAAAAAATCGAGAAAAAAATATACATCTAATTGAGTTTTTGGGCCTTGAAAGTTGTCAGGTCGAAAATTTGCCCAATAAAAGATTGCCTTGTAAAGAGCATATCTTTATCAATTTTGAACCGAGTTCAGTGATTTTTTGCACACATATTGCACTGTGTCCCTGGCACATACTGCACAAATCTGACCTCGCTGGCTCTTCCTTGGCGCCAGTTCTACGCTTCTTGGTCACATTTCAAGATACATTAGTTTACAAAGCAAATAGAATTTCCTGATAATCTGCAGTATCTTCCTGATAATTCGACAGTTGCGACTTTGTTACTGTGTTTTTTGCCGTCTTTTCACTTGGTACCTACTATGTACCTACAACTAGACATCTATCTGGCCTGTGTCAAGGTTCGGCAATGACAGAGACAGCATATTTGTGGTGTAAAAGCATACATTGTACATGTACGTACGTAACAGGGGGTCTGGGGGCCAGCCCCCCCCCCCGATGGCCCCCTCCGAGACGATTTTTCCGACCCCCCCCCCCGCCCTCCGATTTTTCTGGCAAGTAATTTTTTGAGCAAATTTTTGCTATTTTTTGCAATTTCAGACACAAAAATTGCCAAAATCGCCTGTAAAACAGCACTTTTTAGCTGTATTTCAGCACAAATTAGCCATTTTTAAACCAAAAATTGCGATTTTTTTTCGATTTTTGAGCGTTTTTTAGTGCCCAACCCCCTCCCAAAATTTTGGCTCAGACCCCCCCCCCAGCCGGCGCCAGACCCCCCAGCCCCCCTCCCCCTTCGGCTGATGACCTGTTATGTATGATCAAAACTGTATGTATTGATTGACACTCCTGGTCACTGGTCTGGGTACGAACAATAAACTTATAGTTGAATATGTAACTGCTGTACTGAGATCGATTGAAAGTGTTTTTGGCCACAAAAGTACAAGAGTAAGGCCGGTTTGCCTAAGTGATTTACCTCACATGTAACCCTATTGGGTTATCACTGGCTTGCTCTGGTGTACATGTGCATTGTATAAAGTTGTTATTGTTGTTGTTCTTCAATGCTAGCACCAGCCGAACCAAGCTAATAGACAAGCTACAGGTGCACCAATAATTGACAAACATGGACTAGTAGTCTTGCTTACTGAACATTTTTGGTCTTCAAACAGAGGATAACTGTTGCAGATTTCATAAGTAATAACTGGTTTAGATAACTCCACTGTCAATGGCATAGTATGTGCATATTGTACCTAAAGCCAGGCAATAAATACACAACCAAGTCTTAACTTAGGTTACTCACTTCAAGAGCACTGTGATAGTAAGCATCAGTGGGTGATGCTGTGCACTCAACTGCTGCACCTAAAATTTCGTTCTAATAGACAAACACAGAAAATACTACAACTGTTACTTCCATCACAGTCTGGAAAGTTAGCCATGAAATCATTGGTCTTCACGACACGCCAAGCATGAGGAACATGGAGAAAGAACTGTTTTGCCAATTCAAAGTTACCAACCCTTGGCTGCCCATAGGTGTAGAGCGAAATTCTTTGTTGCAATACAGGTATAGTAAATGCTAAGTCAGATTATGCAATAAGTGCTAGAGCACCTCCAAATGAGTGACCAGTGAAAGTTATACTATATAGTGGGAATTCAATTGATGTTTGGTATAACTGCTTTTTCAGAGGTGGCCATACAGTGTTCAGAGCATCAACAAACAGTTTGTTAACCTTTCCACCAATTCCACGGAATTCCATGCTATGTTGAAAGCGACTGGTTGAGTTTCCAGCATGAAATGCTGCTATAATGCTGCCTTGAACATGATCACTAGCAACAAAGTCAGTGCATGGCTTTCCAGACAACTTGCATGCTTGCTGCATCACTTTAGCTAATTGAATCTGACTATTACTTGTTTCTAAACACTCTCATGGGTTCATGCTGTATGCAGCAGCAACAAACTTTAGCGTGGCTATTGCTCCTCTTTCTAAATACGAACTCATGTAGGTTAATTTTCTTAAGTACAACTTAGCAACAAACTGCAATTGTTCTTACCATTGTATTTATAACTTAAGCTTGTCCCAGGACAGTCATATAGTACTATGCTGTCAGCGAAACAGCGAAACCACAAATATGAAATATGCTGTCTCTGTCGTTACCGAACCTTGACACAGGCCAGATAGATGTCTAGTTGTAGCTACATAGTAGGCACCAAGTGAAAAGACGGCAAAAAACACAGTAACAAAGTCGCAACTGTCGAATTATCAGGAAGATACGTACTGCAGATTATCAGGAAATTCTATTTGCTTTGTAAACTAATGTATCTTGAAATGTGACCAAGAAGCGTAGAACTGGCGCCAAGCAAGAGCCAGCAAGGTCAGATTTGTGCAGTAAGTGCCAGGAACACAGTGCAATATGTGTGCAAAAAACCACTGAACTCGGTTCAAAATTAACAAAGATATGCTCTTTACAAGGCAATCTTTTATTGGGCAAATTTTCGACCTGACAACTTTCAAGGCCCAAAAACTCAATTAGATGTATTTTTTTTTCTCGATTTTTTTTGTGCTATCAAAAGTAAATAGATAGCGCTACATTTTTATGAAATAAAAAAATGGGGGTCAATACCTTTGAGGGGGTCAAATTTGGCCCAGAAGGGGTTCGAAAAAAAATTTTTGTCTCGAATTTGGTCATGTAGGGTATCATTTGAAAGAGAACGCTCATGTGATTATAAATATGCAATCCGCACGTTTATACGTTCACTGGTTCCAGAGTTATAAGCCGAGATCTGAGGTTCGGTCGAAAAATTGAGTCTCACAAAAACGACCGGGAAGGTGATAAAACATCTTTTTAGGCTAAATTATACCAAAATACAAAATTTTAGCCAAATCGGAGACATAAAGTTGAGATTTGTCCGGAGGTTAAGGAGCAAAAGTCGATTCCTAGAAAAACCGGCTCTTAAGTGGGGTGGGATACTAAGTGGAAGTCTCCGGTAAGCCTAAGCCCAAGCGCGAACCCTAAACCCTAAGCCTATTAGCCCAAGCCTGAACCAAAGCCTAACCCTCAGCCTGAGCCTAACTACTAAGCCTAAGCCTAAGCCTAAGGCTACACTACTGTTGTTTGTGTATACACATACACATTTACCATACACAAAAATACACATTGTTTTTTCAATGTGTATACACATACACATACACATACACATTGAAAATTCAGATACACATTACCATACACAAACACTACTCGAAATGTGTATTTTTGTGTATGTGTATTTGATCAGGAAAAGACGATAAAATTTCGAACCGAATCGTAAAATTTCGATGTTTTTGCTGCAGTAATAAACGGTAGATATCCTGATAAAGCCTTTAAATGGTCTAAGTAACTCGATTTCAAAGCTATCCAAGGTTTCAAGCAGCAGGCATTGAGAGATTTGATTTTCTTAGCATTTCTGGCTCAAAATCTACCAAAAAATTAGCATTTTCAGTACCGGAGTTTTCCACTTATAAGACCTGGTCTTATAACTGGAAAATGCCCAAATTTAGGGTCACTTTTTGGCGCCCTTTTGAAGACCATGGTCTTATAACTGGAAAATGTTATTTCACTGCAAACAAGGGTTTTTGGCCAAAAGTTGAATTTGTTTTTCACCTACATTGTTGTTCCAGACATGCCACACCATTTTACGCTTGACTTGTAGAACTTTACTTGAAATTACAAAAAGAAATTTAGTGTTGAAGCGTAGCAGGTACCGTATTGTGTTCAAAACAAAAATCAGAATCATGTTTTACCCATATTATATACTTCTGCCTTTGTTTTTTCACGATGCACAGCTTTTGTTTAGTTTAAAAACAGATAATTTTGTGCTAAAATCGGTTAATTAAACTAAGACCATGGTCTTTTAACTGGAAAATGGGTGTCAATGAACCCAGTTTTCTGACCACCTATTAGAAGACCATGGTCTTATAACTGGAAACAAAAACCTATTATAAGACCATGGTCTTCTAACTATGGTGGTCTTATAAGCGGAAATCTCCGGTACAATGCACATACACAAATATACACAAAAATACACATTGTTTTGTTGAATGTGTATACACAAATTACCATACACATTCGAAGGTAAATGTGTATACACGTACACATACACATACACAAACGGAAAACCCAATACCAAACAACAGTAGGCTACACCCAGACATAACCCCTATGCCTCAACCTAACCCTAAGCCTAAACCGAAGCCTTAGCCTAAACCTGAACCTAACCCCTAAGCCTAAGCCTAAGCCTAAGCCTAAACCTGAACCTTAAAGCCTAAGCCTAAACCTGAACCTAAGCCTAAGCCTAAGCCTAAGCCTAAGCCTAAACCTGAACCTAACCCCTATGCCTAAGCATGAACCTAACCACTAAGCCTAAGCCTGAACCTAACCACTAAAGATTAAATCTTTAGAAGAACGCAGAATAATCAGAGACCTGGTAATGGTTTTTAAGATTTACGTGTTGAGTGCTTGTTTACTTTTGCCACTGAATCTTGTACTAGAGGTTACAGTTTAAAACTCACGTCTGAAACTGAAAACGCCTACGTACTTTAAACTCTTACAGTATTCAACTCAGTGGTTGGTTGGTTTTTGGCCGGCGACCAACTAATCGATCGGGCAGAGCGCGCTCTTGCAAATAGAGGTGCAGCGCTAAAGTATCCATCTACACCCTACAGTAATCTACTCTAACTAAAGCTGGAGAGGTAAAGTCCGGTTTTTAACCCCCTTCAACACACCGGTGTTTCTAATTGTCGGGAAGTCGCGCGCTTCCCGACAACTGTCGGGAAGATAAATTTTTCAGTTCCCGATTTTTTTGTTGTCGGGAAAGTTTTTGGCATAACAGCTTACTGACAGAAAAACACTTCACAATAGCAATTTTTTGAGCTTACCGATAGTTTTTGGTAATTCCCAACAATTTAGGAAAATTTCCAGAAGCTTATCGGAAAGCTTCAAATAAAATAACAAAAAATAGCCAAAAAAGAGAGACTGTCGGACAACATTTTCGTTGTCGGGAACCAGGTTCCCGATAGTTGTTCGTTGTCGGGAAGCGCGTTTCTAAGAATTACGCCAAAACGCCAAATGGCGTAGGTATGTTGCATTGGGTTAACTGCCTGTAGATGGGCTGGGAGGGAAGCACCTAACACTACGGTTATACACATCACCTAAAATTATTTTGATGTTGCGCAAATTAGCATTTGAAAATGTTGCTGAGTAGATTAAAGTTCTGACACTGGGTCCACTAAATTTTGCCAGACAAACCAAACATCACGCATACCTATGCTAGCCTGAAAATCTCTGAAGCTCTAGTGAAATACTCACAAAAATAGCAGGCCAAGCCTTCTATCAGAAGATTCCGTTTCACAAGTCTCTGACGCACAAGGTCATGCGACTTAAAAGATGCTCTCTAAAAATAATGCATTTTATCATCTCTTTATCAGCTTGCTAGTCAAATAAAACTGTTTTGCAGACATAGACCTATTTCTTTTGCAAATTTTAAATTCTGCAGCCAATGTGCGCATAGCTTGTAATCTCTGAACGCCACTCTGTGTTTGTATCACAATTTGAACTAAAGTCTGTTCAAAAATCTTTGGCGCTGGGTACATCCGGCAGTGTCCCGAATTTATGCGTGGTGTGAACCCCATACATGTATATATGGATCTGTTCCTCTCATCAACGAGACTACTATACTGTTCTCGAAATTTGCATATTGAACTTTAGTTAGAAGCAAGAAGCCTGACAAAAAATCAACTTTTTTGGCAAAGCGCCAATTTTTGTACCGATACCAGATTCGCATTCCCCAATCTTCAGGCATCTCGAAAATACTACCATATATGGGTCTACATCAACCCTACCAAAGTTACACTCGATTTTCTAACGCTGACAAGCGGTCAAAATTTTGCTCTCCCATAGTTAAGCACAATAATTCATTCAAGATCGAACACATGGGGTTTTTTTCCTCCAATCAATTTCGGCTTCACGGTTCTATATTATTTCGGACATGCTGAATCCAGCGGTCACATTGGCTTTGCTCTACGACTTTGATTTTTGCTAGAAATTTGACCTCGAAGTTAGGGTGTCCACCTGAATTTCAGAAAGTGTTGTTGTCTTGTGGGCATTAGAAAATCGACTGTAACTCTGGTAGAGTTGATCGTGGACCCGTATATGGTAGTATTTTCGAGATGCCTGAAGATTGAGGAATCCGGATCTGGTATCGACACAAAAATTGGCGCTTTGCCAAAAAAGTCGATTATATTGTCAGGCCCATTTCTTCTAAGCAAAGTACAATATGCAAATTTCGAGAACAGTACAGTAATCTCGTTGATGAGAGGAACAGATCCATATGTACATGTATGGGGTTTTGACCAGGGCCACACAAGATACGTTGGGCTATGCCTTTCTGAAATTCAGGTGTACACCCAAACTTCGAGGTCAAATTTCTAGCAAAAATCAAAGTCGTAGAGCAAAACCAATGGCCGCTGGATTCAACATGTACGAAATATTATAAAACCGTGATGCTGAAATTGCTTGGAGGAAAAAAACCCCATGTGTTCGTTCTTGAATGAATTTTTGTGCTTAATTATGGGAGAGCAAAATTTTGACCGCTTGTTGGCGTTAGAAAATCGAGTGTAACTTTGGTAGGGTTGATCGTAGACCCATATATGGTAGTATTTTCGAGATGCCTGAAGGTTGGGGAATGCGAATTTGGTATCGGCAACTCTTGCTTCTAACTAAAGTTCAATATGCAAATTTCGAGAACAGTATAGTAGTATCGTTGATGAGAGGAACAGATCCATATATACATGTATGGGGTTCACACCACGCATAAATTCGGGACACTGCCGGATGTAGCCAGCGCCAAAGATTTTTGAACAGACTTTAGGTTTTATTACATCGACGCGAAAAATAAGGCTACGAAAACTACGCCGCCGATCTTAAGCAGCGCTCAACGCTGGAAAGAAAATAGAGACAAAAAAAGAAAAATCTTTTCTATCGGATTCAATCAGAGGAATCGAGCCGGTTGAGGAAGGAATTATTGCATTCGCATAATACACACAGTCAAAAAAGTCATTTTGTGCATGGGAGGGGCTAAGCTGGTTAACAACTCTTCGTTTATTATTTTTATTCGTTTCTTCACTTCGGTCGGCGCCAGCAGTGCAGAGTAGGAGAGAGAAAAGAGTGCTCAGGTAATAGGAACAGTTAAGCTTCATTGGATTCCTAAGGTAATACGTCGCCTTCCTAAAATATGTATTCTGCTCGTTCTTTTCCATTTGTTTATGTTCGCAATCTTCGTCGTTTATTTCTTTCCGCCGAAAAAACAATGGCGGAAAATAGCGCGCCATTCTTAATTTCACGAAGACCGGCAACCAGCGTATTTCATACGGTAGCTTATGTTCTGTTAATTTGAAATGGATTCGCATTCAAACGGCGCTCTTCAGAGATTACAAGCGTAAGTAGAATACGCTTTAGTAGTACTTGTATTATTGGGTTGGGGGTCCCTTACCCTGTCTCGGGGGGTGAGGGAAAAAAGGCCTTTCCATCAGGGAGGGTAACCCCAAACCCCCTACTACATGTATGACGACGCCAACGACGCGTGCGGGAAGAATGGGGTCGCACCGAGTGGAAGGATGGCACAATGGCCGGCACAGTTGGTGTAGTGGGTTAGGCCGCAAAGCCACTGTGCGCGACGTCGTGCACTCATCCTCTCGGCGCGGCAAGTTTCTTGCCGCAGAGAGTTGGTCAACTGCGCAAAGTTATTCTGTCCAGTCGTTACTTCTGTGTATGTCTTGCTTACCTTCCTTGCTGTCACACTAATTGGCTACACGATCGCGGTGTCTCCTCAATCTAGCAGACAGTCTTTATCGGTACTAAACAAACTAATCATAGCGAGAGTGGTCGACCGACCGCACGCCAGCCCAACGTACACCAGGAGAGAAAGTGAAGAGGGTAGTCGTGTCACTCTGCATCCGATCGGCCGTTCGCAGCATTGTTCTCGGCCAAGCCAATCCTGCGCTTTTTGCGCGCCACGTTGGCACTACTGTTGATTGGGTATACCGAACCCATACCGAAAAATGGGTATTTTTGGGAATACCTACCCAATAAATACCTACCCATTCCAGGTATTTTAATAAATACCCATACCCGGTATACCGATTATTTTGGGAATACCCAGGTATTTAGAAATCGGTATTTTTTGTCCAGCTTAATGCAATTTTTATTGAAAATTCCCTGTAATCATTATGTTTTCTTTGTAATTTTGCATTTTTGGGGCATGCAGAAACACATTTTATTACGATATCCTTACTAAATATCGAATTTGAAGGAGTTTTAGTCTCTGACCCTACTCTCTGGTCCAAACTTCATTCGTCATTAGAAAGCGGTGGACTAGTTTTGGCTTAACTTCACACTGCTCCTTAATAATCAAGTCTCAATGTACTTGATGTACAGTACATTCACAAGCAACAGAATAGCCTGCATTTTGTCACTGCTCGTTAGATCTCCATACTGTTCCTTAAAACTACCGTACAATGGAAGCATATCTCTTAACCAAAATTATTTATAGAAACGAGTTTAATTCCAGTAAAACTAAAAATAATTTCAAAAAATTCCTAAAAACTGTAAATCCCATTTCTTTTGATGAATTTTCTAGCCTTGGACCTTGGAAATGACTAATTCCATGGCCTTGAAAATGGGAAATTCAGTGTTTTGACTTTGTAAAATATTTTCTGCAAATACCGAATAAATACCGGTATACCGGTATTTTTACGAATACCTACCCATACCGAACCGATTCCTGGGTATGCCGAAAAATACCTACCCATACCGAACCGATTCCTGAAAATCCCATACCCAAACAACAGTAGTTGGCACCGATCTACACAGTGTATAAAAACTGCTGCAATCACTTACACACAGACGCGGCCGGCCGACAGGCATTGATACATGTACACATGCACGTACAAAGTATAACAAAGCTCCACCCAGGCCACAGAAAGCTGGTGACAGTGATTAGGTAAAATGGGAACTGACTGGATCTGCCTAAGCACCGAAGCCACTCCACAAAGCATGCCGCGTTGGAGAAGAAGATCTACGATGTCAGAAGCTGTCTGAGAAACCAACTATGGCGGGAGCCCTCTGGCATATGGGGAACCGGAGGCCATCGGGAGCTGTCAGCATAATGGCATCAACACGCCGGCCGCCCTCCTGGTGACCGGCACCCAGCAGCATGGCTAGGAGTGGCTGGCAGTGAAAGAAGGGCAACGTCCGAGATGACAAATCATGGGGGTCACGAAATGGACCACGAGTCTGATCGCAGGCCGTATAGCCCCCCTCAAATCGGATCGGATCGGATGGCACAATGCTGTTAAGCAGATGCTCCAAATGAGTCATCCGACCGAAGCTAATTGAGGGTATCAGCACTATCATATATGTTCTACTTTAACCATTAGTAGAATCGATATTTCAGGACTTCGCAAGCAGCAGAAAGTTCAAGATGTTCTGAACCACCTCCCAAACGTCGCGACGTGTTCCAGCTCACGATGGAACGCATCAATCAAACGATTAGTGTTAGCCCATCCAGATCAGCAGAAACTCTGCAAGATTTTTTATCTGCTATTGCTTGTAATTATGTTATTGAGTGATGTTTGTATTGTTTGAGAGCTTGTATGCAGCATGCATTGCCAGCCAGGCCGCCAAACCGCCGGAAAGGTAACCCTAGAATAAGCCCAGAGATGGGAATATATTTTTGGGGGCTTATTTTCAGAAAAGCCCAGCATTTCCCTAAATGCTCTTAGCTTGTACTGTGCTGTACTTATTAGGTGTAAATGCATTAAGTGTTTATAGTTAACTGTACTTTAACTGCAAATGTGTTTACTGTAAATAGATAACAACCCAAGTTACAATCAGCATATCATAAATGCATTGTACAAGCGCAAACGCAAGTTGCTTAACAATAATTTCGATGAATAACAGCAGTTTCTGATAAAGAAATTGGTCTTAAAATACCATTTGTACGAACGAATCAGTACATCATACCTGATTCAGCCGAAAAAAACTCAAAATCTGTTAGGCACAGTTAGACCTAATTCGTAGTACTACAAACCACTAACTACAAACTTCATACTTTCGGCGATTATGACGTCATCAAGACTACAAATTAACTAAGACTACATATTATTTTGGCTGACTACAAATGGACTGCAAACTACTTTTTCATAATTAGCGAATTCGTGACTACAAAATAGGTCTACCTGGCGGTTTCTGTTTGATTCAAGCTTTAGGCTGGTACTCGTACACATGCGTATGACTGCACAGTCTAGTCATCAGTGCTTCATATTGCTCATCCACCACATTCAGCTTGTAAAAAACAAACTTACATACGTTTGCAGGAGTGCCTCTTAGTAAACGAGCTGGCGGGCACTGCTCAAGTTCAAGCACCTCAATACGGTTCATTACGGCACCTACACGGATTTTGCCCTCAATCCCTTTAGCCTTAATCGCCCTGCAGCCTAATCGAACTAGAAATAGTAAATCCGACTGAGAGAGATGGCGACCGGAGCAATCGGCCGCACATTCGGTGCTCGGTGTATGCTTTTTGGATATCAGGCACTTCTTTGAGAGAACTGAAGTAATGCGCTTGTGAAGACCAGCTGGAGTGAGAGTTGACCCTTAAAACAAGCATGTTCTGTACGTGTACATAAAGTGGTGTAGTACATTGCGCTGTATTCACAACGGGTAATTGCAGAACTTACTGACAGTTAAGAATAGGGATGTGCCCGTTTACGAATTTTGCGGCCAGGCCCGTTTTGTTTTGGTTAAGTAACAAACA
>JASANB010002525.1:37500-67500 GCA_030248155.1 Sabatieria punctata | reverse complement strand
ATTGTTACTTGCCTCAAATGGATGGCTGTCTATCTGTTTTCTCGATTCCAAAACTCCACTCCAACCGCAATTTGTAGACTATTGTGCGGTAATCAGGCTAGGAGAGTTGTTCTAAACTGGCTTTTGACAGTGTTTTTGCCGCCGGCTCAAAAGGATTTGAGAGAAGCTTAGTGATAGGGCACTGGACCTGTTTCTTTAAACCTCAGAGAGCTTCTCTTTTTTTAATTATTGAAAATATCGAAATCCCTAGAGAACGGTGTACGTATCCTTAGAGAAGAAGGTTGTTGGTCGCCCGAACAATCTAAAATTCCTAATTCTTGTCGCCTTCAATCACGGTGGCCCCGGCAGCCCCAGTGGTTGTTTGTGGGTTCGAAACCTGTTAAGAAGTACTAGACACAAAGTCCAACCCACCAAAGGCCATCCAAAGTCAACAATGGCAAGTGATAAATGGGAAGAAAACCTTAGCTGTCTTGCACATATAGAAATTAATTTGTATAAATTACTGTTGTTTGTGTATACACATACACATTTACCATACACAAAAAATACACATTGTTTTTTTAATGTGTATACACATACACATACACATACACATTGAAAATTCGGATACACATTACCATACACAAACAGTACTCAAAATGTGTATTTTTGTGTATGTGTATTTGATCAGCAAAAATCGATAAAATTTCGAACAGAAACGTAAAAGTTCGATGTTTTTGCAGCAGTAATAAACAGTAGATATCCTCATAAAGCCTTCAAATGGCCTAAGTAACTCGACTTCAAAGCTATCCAAGGTTTCAAGCAGCAGACATTGAGAGATTTGATTTTCCTAGCATTTCTGACTGAAAATCTACCAAAAAATTTGCATTTTCAGTACAATACACATACACAAATATACACAAAAATACACATTGTTTTGTTGAATGTGTATACACAAATTACCATACACATTTGAAAGTAAATGTGTATACACATACACATACACATACACAAACGGAAAATCCAATACCAAACAACAGTAGTATAAATACCGTAAAACTTCTAATAAAAGCGCCCTTTACGGAGAGCCTGAAAATATAAACGCGCGCGCTCTAGTAGAAGCGCCCTTCTAATAATAGCGCTCCCACGCGCACTACTATCAACGCTTTGTACGTGTTTCCAATGTAGAATACTGTCCCTTTGAGAGAATTTTCTTTGATTAAGCTTGCAAACATTAGTCAGACTAACACTCATATAAAGATTGCTTGTGTTTAAGAAAAATACCCTGTCTTTTCAGAAAAATGAGGATACTTGAGATGGCTAATTGCAGTCAGAGAGACTAAGCCATAGACGAATCGGTTCCTTTTATGGCTTACCTCTCCGACTATGGCTATGATGTTCCATCGATGGCTATTGAACGCCTACTTAGCCATACATGGCTACTTAGTCCTCTATGGCTACTTAGCCCTCTATGGCTACTTAGCCTTCTATGGCTACCACTCTTCCACAGCATAGCCAACTATGGCTACATAGCCATCTATGGCTATGTAGCCATCTATGGCTACGTAGCCATAGATGGCTAAAGAGGCGGGGCCTCCTCGAGTTTAGCCATAGATGGCTACGCATCAACATAGCCATCTATGGCTACATAGCCATCTATGGCTAAAAGTGTGGGGCCTCCTCGATTTTAGCCATAGATGGCTACATAGCCATAGATAGCTACATAGCCATAGATGGCTACGTAGCCATAGTTGGCTACCGCTCTTTCACAGCATAGCCAACTATGGCTACTTAGCCATCTATGGCTATGTAGCCATCTATGGCTACGTAGCCATCTATGGCTAAAAGTGGGCAGACCCTGTTTTTGTAGTCATAGATGGCGACATAGCCATAGATGGCTATGTTGATACATATTTGGCTGAAAGTGAGCAGGGCCTGCCTTTGTAGTCATAGATAGCTACTTAGCCCTCTACGGCTACCCAGTTCGGGCAGACCAAACTCCGATTGGAGTAGTTTTCTGATGGTTTCCAATGAGCCCCTCACATGACAGGACCGAATGTTATGACTTTTCGTGGTGGGACCTTAACTGGGAAGATTTGTCATCGGTAAGAAGTGCGCCAAATTCAAATCACTCAGGTACTGGCACCTTCTACTGAACCTAAATCGTCTTCATCCTCCAGGCCACCTCTGCCATTCGCTGACTTCCAGATCGTACCAGAACCACTTCGATCATCCAGCCCGCCACTTACGATTTGCATGTCATCAATCTTCGCCGAAGTACTATCCCAGGAATCCGCCAATTTGGAGTCGAAGAAGGTGAAGCTGCCGATTTTCCTTCAGCTTTCCACGATTCCCACTCTTCTAGCTTCTGTACTTCTTCAACAAACTCTCTCCTTCCAGCCACACCACTTTGATCTACTTTAAATCGTCCCGCCGAAGTACTATACTGAGAATCGGCCGATTTGGAGTGGAAGAAGGTGAAGCTGCCGATTTTCCTTCAGCTTTCCACGATTCCCACTCTTCTAGCTTCTGTACTTCTTTGCATGGTTTCTCCTTTGAGGCACACCACTTCGATCCACTTCAAATCGCGCCGCCAAAGTACTATCCCGAGAATCGGCCGATTTGGAGTGGAAGAAGGTGAAGCTGCCGATTTTCCTTCAGCTTCTTTGAGGCACACCACTTCGATCCACTTCAAATCGCCTCACCGAAGTACTATCCTGAGAATCGGCCGATTTGGAGTGGAAGAAGGTGAAGCTTCCGATTTTCCTTCAGCTTTACATTGTTTTAAGTCTTGTAGCTTCCATACTGCTTCAATACCTTGTGGGCCTCCAGCCACACCGCTTCTAATCCACTTTGAATCGTCCTGCCGAAGTACTGCCCCAGAATCGGCCGAGTTAGGAGTGGCAAGAGATGAAGCTGCCGATTTTCCTTCAACTTTCCGTTATTTTAACTACTGCTTCAAATACAAAGTTTGCATCAGATATGCTTACTACAATATCCGATCCAATCGGGACCATCATATTCAGACTTAGCTAAGCGAGAGCTTTTGATTGAGTACCTACATGCCTATGTTACGAAGCAGCGATAAAAAGTTAGAAAATTTGCATAAAAAATTTGCATATTCAAAATGTCAATTTTTACGTAGCCATCTATGGCTACGTAGCCTTCCATGGCTAAAATGGCTCGATCGATTTTAGCCATAAAAGGCTACATAGCCATAGATGGCTATGTAGCCATAGATGGCTATGTATAATTCGATAGCCATCTATGGCTACTCTCAAAATGAAACTGAAATTCGGAATTTGCCGATTAGCTATTTCAGTTTCATTTTGAGAGTAGCCATAGATAGCTATCGGATTTTTGTGTAGCCATCTATGGCTACATAGCCATCTATGGCTATGTAGCCTTTTATGGCTAAAAACGATTGACCCATTTTAGCCATGGAAGGCTATGTAGCCATAGATGGCTATGTATAATTCGATAGCCATCTATGGCTACTCTCAAAATGAAACTGAAATTCGGAATTTGCCGATCAGCAATTTCAGTTTCATTTTGAGAGTAGCCATAGATGGCTATCGAATTTTTACGTAGCCATCTATGGCTACATAGCCTTCTATGGCTATGTAGCCTTTTATGGCTAAAAACAATTGAGCCATTTTAGCCATAAAAGGCTACATAGCCATAGATGGCTATGTAGCCATAGATGGCTACGTAAAAATTGACATTTTGAATATGCAAATTTTTTATGCAAATTTTCTAACTTTTTAACGCTGCGTCGTAACATAGGCATGTAGGTACTCAATCAAAAGCTCTCGCTTAGCTAAGTCTGAATATGATGGTCCCGATTGGATCGGATATTGTAGTAAGCATATTTGATGCAAACTTTGTATTTGAAGCAGTAGTTAAAATAACGGAAAGTTGAAGGAAAATCGGCAGCTTCACCTCTTGCCACTCCTAACTCGGCCGATTCTGGGACAGTACTTCGGCAGGACGATTCAAAGTGGATTAGAAGCAGTGTGGCTGGAGGCCCACAAGGTATTGAAGCAGTATGGAAGCTACAAGACTTAAGTTTGAATCAAATATGCTTACTACAATATCCGATCCAATCGGGACCATCATAATCAGACTTAGCTAAGTGAGAGCTTTTGATTGAGTACCTACATGCCTATGTTACGACGCAGCGTTAAAAAGTTAGAAAATTTGCATAAAAAATTTGCATATTCAAAATGTCAATTTTTACGTAGCCATCTATGGCTACGTAGCCTTCCATGGCTAAAATGGCTCGATCGATTTTAGCCATAAAAGGCTACATAGCCATAGATGGCTATGTATAATTCGATAGCCATCTATGGCTACTCTCAAAATGAAACTGAAATAGCTGATCGGCAAATTCCGAATTTCAGTTTCATTTTGAGAGTAGCCATAGATGGCTATCGAATTTTTACGTAGCCATCTATGGCTACGTAGCCTTCTATGGCTATGTAGCCTTTTATGGCTAAAATCGATTGAGCCATTTTAGCCATGGAAGGCTACGTAGCCATAGATGGCTATGTAGCCATAGATGGCTACGTAAAAATTGACATTTTGAATATGCAAATTTTTTATGCAAATTTTCTAACTTTTTATCGCTGCTTCGTAACATAGGCATGTAGGTACTCAATCAAAAGCTCTCACTTAGCTAAGTCTGAATATGATGGTCCCGATTGGATCGGATATTGTAGTAAGCATATTTGATGCAAACTTTGTATTTGAAGCAGTAGTTAAAATAACGGAAAGTTGAAGGAAAATCGGCAGCTTCATCTCTTGCCACTCCTAACTCGGCCGATTCTGGGGCAGTACTTCGGCAGGACGATTCAAAGTGGATTAGAAGCGGTGTGGCTGGAGGCCCACAAGGTATTGAAGCAGTATGGAAGCTACAAGACTTAAAACAATGTAAAGCTGAACGAAAATCGGAAGCTTCACCTTCTTCCACTCCGAATCGGCCGATTCTCAGGATAGTACTTCGGTGAGGCGATTTGAAGTGGATCGAAGTGGTGTGCCTCAAAGAAGCTGAAGGAAAATCGGCAGCTTCACCTTCTTCCACTCCAAATCGGCCGATTCTCGGGATAGTACTTTGGCGGCGCGATTTGAAGTGGATCGAAGTGGTGTGCCTCAAAGGAGAAACCATGCAAAGAAGTACAGAAGCTAGAAGAGTGGGAATCGTGGAAAGCTGAAGGAAAATCGGCAGCTTCACCTTCTTCCACTCCAAATCGGCCGATTCTCAGGATAGTACTTCGGCGGGACGATTTAAAGTAGATCAAAGTGGTGTGGCTGGAAGGAGAGAGTTTGTTGAAGAAGTACAGAAGCTAGAAGAGTGGGAATCGTGGAAAGCTGAAGGAAAATCGGCAGCTTCACCTTCTTCGACTCCAAATTGGCGGATTCCTGGGATAGTACTTCGGCGAAGATTGATGACATGCAAATCGTAAGTGGCGGGCTGGATGATCGAAGTGGTTCTGGTACGATCTGGAAGTCAGCGAATGGCAGAGGTGGCCTGGAGGATGAAGACGATTTAGGTTCAGTAGAAGGTGCCAGTACCTGAGTGATTTGAATTTGGCGCACTTCTTACCGATGACAAATCTTCCCAGTTAGGGTCCCACCACGAAAAGTCATAACATTCGGTCCTGTCATGTGAGGGGCTCATTGGAAACCATCAGAAAACTACTCCAATCGGAGTTTGGTCTGCCCGAACTGGGTAGCCGTAGAGGGCTAAGTAGCTATCTATGACTACAAAGGCAGGCCCTGCTCACTTTCAGCCAAATATGTATCAACATAGCCATCTATGGCTATGTCGCCATCTATGACTACAAAAACAGGGTCTGCCCACTTTTAGCCATAGATGGCTACGTAGCCATAGATGGCTACATAGCCATAGATGGCTAAGTAGCCATAGTTGGCTATGCTGTGAAAGAGCGGTAGCCAACTATGGCTACGTAGCCATCTATGGCTATGTAGCTATCTATGGCTATGTAGCCATCTATGGCTAAAATCGAGGAGGCCCCACACTTTTAGCCATAGATGGCTATGTAGCCATAGATGGCTATGTTGATGCGTAGCCATCTATGGCTATGTAGCCATCTATGGCTAAACTCGAGGAGGCCCCGCCTCTTTAGCCATCTATGGCTACGTAGCCATAGATGGCTACATAGCCATAGATGGCTATGTAGCCATAGTTGGCTATGCTGTGGAAGAGTGGTAGCCATAGAAGGCTAAGTAGCCATAGAGGGCTAAGTAGCCATAGAGGACTAAGTAGCCATGTATGGCTAAGTAGGCGTTCAATAGCCATCGATGGAACATCATAGCCATAGTCGGAGAGGTAAGCCATAAAAGGAACCGATTCGTCTATGGCTTAGTCTCTCTGACTGAATTGTAGCATTGAAATAAAAAACGCGCACGCTCCAATAATAGCGCCCCCAAAAGCAATCACGAAAATATAATTATTATGAACTGTTATTAGAAGTTTACGGTCTATGTTTTGGATATATACAGTACATATACATATGAAAACGGACCACCGATGCAATATTCAATCAATACAGATACGTATACAAACAGTCTGGATATAAAAATGGTTTGTATAATTCCATGTTTGTATTTTTTGCAACAACTAATTCGGCAAATCTAGCGTATATTGGCTGTTTTCTTACTGACTTCGTTTCCACATCACATTTACCATTTTTAAGCATTGCAAGCATCATACATGTAACAGCTCCGGGCCGACCTGGGGGGAGGGGGGTAGGGGGGGTTTCCTCAGGTGGGGGGTCGAGGGGGGTTTCGCCCAGGTGGGGGGTCCCAAATTTCAAAAAGCTCCAAAACGCCTAGAAATGCGTTTTTAGCACGTTTTTCTCAGTAAGGACGCTAAAAATCGCTATTTTAAGCTGCCAAATAGCCAAATGCAAATGCACTAAACTTCTAAATGGTAGCCGGGCGGAAGAGAAGGCCAACTTGGGAGGGAAATTTTGTACGGTACACTGGTTTTAGCACGGATAATCATAAATTAGCACTGCATACTATCACTAGAAATAAGCAAACGGAAATATACAAACTGTTTGCATATGTATAAAACATATTGAAAAATCGAATACATATGTATAGGTATATATGCAAACGAAAAACAATGTATATTATACGCAAACAATGTACATTCTATGGTTACATTATCTACAGTTTTTCTTCATACAAACAAGTTATACCACAAAAAATCACTGTAACATTGCACGTTTTGTATTGATAACTGCTAACTTCAGAACAAAAATCTGTCGCTATTTACAGTACCCTGGGTTCTATAAACAGCGCTACACTTAGCGTTCGAACTCAATATCAGTTGGGTGAGCAGTATGAACGTATTAAAAATCCAATTAGCTAAATAACTGGGGTGTAGCGAATAGTTTTTTTCAATTCTTTCCAGTTGGATTAGAGTGCCAGTGCGAATTGACTAGATAAGTCTCAATGTCTACCGCGCGAGCGGCCTAATTAGCAGGAATTACAGTCAGCTAATCAATTATTCAGCTGGTGGCGCCATTGTGCGGCACGGAGGTGAGCTTATGATGGCATAAGCTTGTTATTAGACGCGAAACGCGTCCCGGCTGCCAGTCTCTGTCTCATAACATTGATGTTTGCTTGGCCGACCGCCTATCGATCGCGTCCAAAAAACCAACCTTCAGTTTATTGTTATTGTTTCAGTGGACGGCCACTTCTACTACGCACGTAGGAAATGTTCCTCAAGCTGAACGTCGGTGGACGCAGCTGTCGCTTGCGCAAGGAATTGCTGCGAAGCCGGTGGGACAGCGGCTATCTGGCCAAATTCGCACGACTCTCGCATGAGGAGAGATTGCTGGAAGCCGATGCTTTTGTCAACGAAACCGACGAGTATTATTTTGAAAGGTCTCCTGCGCTCTTTGAGTTTATACTGGATTTCTATGTCACAGGTACAGGTCGGTATAAAACCACTTCTTTTTGCTGTCGGTCACTTCATCAGGGTACATTGGTCGGTTGGTCAGTCAGTTGGTCGGTTAGGGTCGGTCGGTAAGTTAGGGTTGGTCGGTTAGTTAGGGTCGGTCGGTCGGTTAGGGTCGGTTGGTTAGGGTAGTTCGGTTAGGGTCACTCGGTCAGTTACGGTCGGTTGATTAGGATTGGTCGGTTAGGGTCGGTCTGTTAGGGTCAGTTGGTTAGGGTTGGTCAGTTAGGGTTGGTCGGTCGGTTGGTCGGTTGGTTAGGGCCTGTTGGTTAGGGTTGGTCAGTTAGGGTCGGTTGGTTAGGGCCGGTCAGTTAGGGTCGGTCAGTTAGGGTCGGTTGGTTAGGGTAGGTCGGTCAGGGCCGGTCGGTTAGGGTTGGTCGGTCGGTTAGGCTGGGTCAGTTAGGCTTGGTCGATTAGGCTGGGTCGGTTAGGCTCGGTTCGTTAGGCTGGGTTGTTTAGGCTGGGTTGGTTAGGCTGGGTCGGTTAGGCTGGGTCGGTTAGGCTGGGTTGATGGGTCGGTTAGGCTCGGTTAGGCTTGGTTGGTTAGGCTGGGTCGTTTAGGTTGGGTCGGTTAGCATGGGTCGGTTAGGCTTGGTCAGTTAGGGTCGGTCGGTTAGTTAGGGTCGGTCAGTTAGTTAGGGTCGGTTGGTCGGTTAGGGTCGGTTGGTTAGGGCTTGTCAGTTAGGGTTGGTCAGTTAGGGTCGGTTGGTTAGGGCCGGTCAGTTAGGGCCGGTCAGTTAGGGTCGGTCGGTTAGGGTCAGTTGGTTAGGGTAGGTCAGTCAGGGCCGGTTGGTTAGGGTTGGTCGGTTGGTTAGGCTGGGTTGGTTAGGCTGGGTCGGTTAGGCTGGGTCAGTTAGGCTTGGTCGATTAGGCTGGGTCGGTTAGGCTCGGTTCGTTAGGCTGGGTCGTTTAGGCTGGGATGGTTAGGCTGGGTCGGTTAGGCTGGGTCGGTTAGGCTTGGTTGGTTAGGCTGGGTCGTTTAGGCTGGGTTGGTTAGGCTGGGTCGTTTAGGCTGGGATGGTTAGGCTGGGTCGGTTAGGCTGGGTCGGTTAGGCTGGGTCGGTTAGGCTTGGTTGGTTAGGCTGGGTCGTTTAGGCTGGGATGGTTAGGCTGGGTCGGTTAGGCTGGGTCGGTTAGGCTGGGTCGGTTAGGCTTGGTTGGTTAGGCTGGGTCGTTTAGGCTGGGTTGGTTAGGATGGGTCGGTTAGGCTCGGTCAGTTGGGCTCAGTCGGTCGGTCGGTTGGTCAGTTGATCGGTCGGTCGGTCGGTCGGTCGGTCGGTCGGTCGGTCGGTCGGTCTGAGAGCCAATTTTAGGCAGACTCCACCGTCCCACAGAGGTATGTGAAGACAGATTTCAACTAGAACTGGAGTTCTGGCGACTGCCAGTCTCACTGTTGGCTCCTTGCTGCCAGTTGAGCAATCTAGAATCCAACGGCAAAGTGCCTGACCTGGTCGATACAGAAGTGGTGGAAGTGGCGGACGAGTTTGAACATTTATGCTGTGGCAAACACCGACGCATTCTCTGGAACGTCTTCGAAAACGCAGGCAGTTCGTTGGCAGCACAGATTTTCGCCATTTTCTCTGTTTCCTTCGTGCTGGCTTCTGTTGCAGGTGAGTTAACCCTTTGCAAATGACTCGGTTTTTATACTTGCTGGCTTTCCGATACGTTCAGTCTGGCTTCTGATAGATTGTTTTCAGATTGTCTTGGCTTGGTTTAGTGCGGTAAACTGGTATACTACCCCCTGTTACACACCGATTTTAAAACTATCGGAAAATACGTTCCGATAGCTATCGGAAAGAAATTTCCGATAGTTTTAGTATGCCGCTATCTCTATACACATGTTTTTCTTTCGGCAAAATTTTCCGATACCCAAAACTGTCGGCAAAAGTCATCGGCAAACGCCCAAAACCAAAACTATCAGAAATTGATAGGTGAGTTGCAAGGGGTTAATCATTTCAACTGCAAGCGTCACCTAAACATGTAAAACAACAAATTTGTTAGTGTGCGACTGGTTGAAAACGCCTATCCAAGGGGTCTGAAATAGCTTCCCAATACGTTTACTGTCATATTTTTGCTTTCCGATAGTTTGGTATGTTACAAAGGGTTAAGGCTCCAAATTTCCATCAACTCGTTTCAGCACTGATAGTGGGTTCTATCCCAGACTGTCAGGTGGGCAAGGACGAGCAGCCACTGCCAATTCTGGTGAATATAGAGTTCGTGTGCATGGTCTATTTCACAATCGAGTACACAGTGAGAATCTTGGTTGCTCCGGACAAGTTCCGCTTCATCAAAACGCCTCTAAATGTGATCGATATGCTCACAATCGCTCCGTTTTACGCCGAGCAATGTCTGCCCCTGGTGGGAGTGAACGTGGACCAACTGAGAGAAATTAAAGGTTATCCCTTTTATGGTGGTATTTGTCTGGCGCATATAACGCCGTATAATGACATCGTTAAGTGCCCGACCGCTCTGTCATACGTAATCGCGCTGCGTGCTTACGGCGCACATAGTCTAAAATTGATTCTCTGTTGACTTTGGGATTGAAATATTGTTTGCGTGTACGCAATTTTTTCAGAGTGCGTATACGCATATGCATGCATACGCATCTGGATACGCAATAGCATACGCATTTGAGTATTTTTGCGTATGCGTATTTACTGTACTTTTTAGAGTCTGAAAAGCCTTAAAATTATGTGTTCACCAACGCTATACATATTTGGGAACAAAGCTCTCGCTATCTAATACAAGAAATTCAGTTTGTCAACACTGATATTCAGCTAATTATTGTCATTTTTAACTAAAGTTGAACACTGAACATTCTAATAGTGCTTTCGGGCCTAAAATTCTACTGTATTGAAATACTCAATACGCATTTATTTTTGAATGTGTATACGCATTAGTTTATCGAAATAATCGAATTCAGATACGCATAGGCATACGCATACGAAAACGAAATTTTTTATATTTAACAACAGTAGGTCCCACGTATGTCTATCGTAGGTTTTTTTGTTGTGCTGTAACTTTTGTGTTGGATATTAATCAATTTCGCTGAAATTCTAGCGCAACATGAACAAATCGTCAGAATGTTTACTCTCGAAGTTTGGCTAACCACTACATACAATGTACAGGGTGTCTCAAAAAATGATCACATTCCTTTTTACTGCCATTTCCGCAAATTTTCATCAAACAGGCTGAAATTTGGGCCATACAGTAGGTGCCAAAATTCGGGGAATTTTATGTGTTAAAGTTTGGTGCACTAGGCTTGACTCATTCCCGAGAAATTTCAAAAAAAGTGAAATTTGGTAATTTCAATAGTGAAAGTCGGTCACTGAAAAAATGATCTTTCTTTTTCCTGTATCTTTCGTAATTTTTGTCGGAATTGGATGAAATTTGGAGTGTAAACGTAGAAATTCAGGGTAATTCATGTGAAAAAAAAAGTTGACTCATGAACTCCAACGCTATCGTTAGAGTTTAGGCGATAATGAAATGCAACGTTTTTTCGGTGACCGGCTTTCGCTATTGAAATTACCAAATTTCACCTTTTTTGAAATTTCTCGGGAATGAGTCAAGCCTAGTGCACCAAACTTTAACACATAAAATTCCGCGAATTTTGGGACCTATGGCCCAAATTTCAGCCTCTTTGATCAAAATTTGCGGAAATGGCAGTAAAAAGAAATGTGATCATTTTTTGAGACACCCTCTAGTTACGTATGAACTTCCACGTGTCCGCCGTCAAAGTGAACAGGTGAAGTGCATAACTAATGGTTGGAGCGACAGACCTGGCTAAAATTTGAGAGTAAACATTCTGACGATTTGTTCATGTTGTGCTAGAATTTCAGCGAAATTGGTTGACCCATTGCTCAGTTGCTGGTTTTAACTGGTGTTGGAGCTTATGGGCATAAACAGTACAGTACAGTACTTGACCAACACAAAAGTTACACCAGCACTAAATTCTGGATAGATAAATTCATACATGTAATAGGTCAACGCCGAAAAGGGTTGGTGTCTGGCGCGGAATTCTAGGGAGCGGTTGGGCACTAAAACCGCTCAAAAATCGCAATTTCTCGGCTAAAAATCGTCAAAAATCACAAAATTGGGCTCAAATACAGCTAAAAAGTGCTGTTTTCAGGCGATTTTGGCAATTTTTGTGTCTGTTGATAGTAAAAAATCGCAAAAATTTGCTCAAAAATTACTTGCCAGTAAATTGTAGGTCCTAAGGGGCCGTCCATAAACGACGTCGTTCCAGAGGGGGGAGGGGGGTCGGCTGAAATGCGACGAGAGACGACGCACCAGGAGGGGGAGGGGGTTAGCAAAAAACGACGTCGCTATTTTCGGAATTTTAGGGAACTTTGAATGTATTATTTTCGATTTATGTGCATTCTCTCAAAGATTTCTACATTCAGAAAGGCTTCCCAGAGTGGCTAAAGGGATCTATTCAATTGATTGTGCAGTATGACAACAAGAAAAAATGACGGTACTGAATGTAACTGCACTTTTATCGGGGGGAACGGAAAACGACGTCGCCTAAGGGGGAGAGGTCCCCAGAAACAACTCAAGGCGATTTTGGGGGGAGGGGTCCGAAAAATCGGGATTTTGGAACGACGTCGTTTATAGACGGCCCCTAAGTGTCACACGTTGTATGTACGTATGTTAGATTTGGCATGGCACTTCTTTCTCCTGGTTTCCAGGTGCCATGGTAGTGATTCGCATAATTAGAGTGGCGAGAGTGGCGCGCATATTCAAGCTGGCGCGCTACAGTACGGGGCTGCAGGCGTTTGGGGACACGATGATTCACTCACTGAAAGAGCTCTCTATGCTGTCCATGTTCCTCATCACCGGCATCATTCTCTTTTCCACTATGATGTACTTTCTGGAGAAAGACGAACCCAACACCGAATTCTACAGTATCCCAGCCGCTTGTTGGTGGTGCGTCATCACCATGACTACTGTAGGATACGGTGACCTGGTGCCTAAGACTGCAGGTGAGCTAATTTCTTTTCTTTCGCGCCTATCCATACGTATAGACCATTCAGAATCCACTCGGTTTCTGTTTTCGATTTTCTTAGATCCGTTTGTTTCTAGCTACCGTACTTGACATGGTCTTGGGGTGTTTCAACACGAAAACATGAGATACTACGGCATACATGTAACAGCTCCGGGCCGACCTGGGGGGAGGGGGGTAGGGGGGGTTTTTTCCTCAGGTGGGGGGTCGAGGGGGGGTTTCGCCCAGGTGGGGGGTCCCAAATTTCAAAAAGCTCCAAAACGCCTAGAAATGCGTTTTTAGCACGTTTTTCTCAGTAAGGACGCTAAAAATCGCTATTTTAAGCTGCCAAATAGCGTTTTAAAGCTAAAAACAAGCAAAAAATGACAAAAAGAGCTTCCAAAAACACCGATTTTTCTTAAATATCGGCAGTGGAAACGCCAAATTCGGTTTCCAAAGGCTTTTCAAGTGAATTTTAGGCTAAAAATTAGTGATTTCTGACCCAGTTTGTTAATACTGCAGCCACTACTAGTACTTGTATTTTTTGGTCAGGGGGAGGGGTCCCTTAACCTGTCTCGGGGGGGGGGGGTGGGGGGGTGAGGGGGGGGGGGTTTGGCCTTTCCAGCAGGGGGGGGGAACCCCCCCAAACCCCCCCCTAGTACATGTATGTACTACGGTAGCAAATTGCAGATTTGCTCAGAAAACAAAATATTTGGCAATTGTGGGACGCTATCCCCATTAGCTGGAACCTACTGTACCATATTAACTTAAGACTAAGATTGAATCTAAAAGTAAGTATAACTTCGTCTCAAGGTTCATTCATCCCCAACCTACGTTGACGCCTAAAATCTGATCACAGTGCTGAATAGATGTGCTCGATTCCAAATAAGCGGGGGATAGTGTCACTGTATCTAAATCGGATAATCAGCGCGTCATGCATTCATGCATAACTGAAATGCACGCCGCTTCCCTCGCAATTCGATAGCGAAACCTACCTTAGCCTGTACAGCCGTTCTGTTTTCAAAGTTTGGAGAGTGTATCTTAGATTGCCGGTAGGTATATGAACATCTGCTGAAACATTATTTCAACGGGAATTTTTCTAAACCAATGCGTTCTATTCTAGGCAAAACCAAAAAATTACTCTCACTCAAGAAGCACTATTTAAGTGGAATCGGTGTTTTTAGAAGCGATCTCTGTCATTTTTTTGGTTCTAAAACCAATCTGGCAACTCAAAACAGCTGATTTTAGCTTCGTTACTGAACAAAATCTACTAAATATGCATTTCAAGGCGTTTTTGCAACTTTTTCAAGTTTCGGAAACGCTTTGGGCGAGCCCCCTGGGTCCTGACCCCCTCCCGAACGGAACCCGTACTACCCTCTCCAGGCCGGCCCGGCCGGAGTTGTTACATACATTGTATCTGCCCCTGCATACCCTACCCTACGCTACGCTACCGCATCGTAAATGGCTTGGATTATGTTTTGACTTCAGCTAAGTATAGTAGTGTACAGTAAGTACGTAAAGTCAGTGATGGGCTAGTATTTCGGCAGTAGAATTTTGAAATCCTAGGGGGGTAGCGGCCGTACACGTACTGGGGCTTTCTCAAAATCCAAATTCCTCACCCCTACCACCAACCACCACAGCCCCAACCCAAGACAGCTTAGAGACAGTCTTTTTGTTAATTCTAACGTGACCCCTGAGCGAAAGCAGTCCCACATGACAGGCAAAATACCGTAGTACCCCACGGGCCACAACCTTCCCGCACCATATATAGTAGTGTTCCGACGATATCAAAATTCGTCGATATTCGATATCGATATCGATATCGATATTTTCAGCTCAATATCGATCGATATCGATATCGATATCGATATTTATAGTTAAGCAAGAAAATCTGAAAATTTGAAAGAACAAACTGCTCTCGTTGCTTATCAGTTAAGCACTGATGCAATCGGCGATCTGATATCAATTAAGTAGAGAATCGCAGAAAGGTAGTGGCCCCTCTGAAGCGCTTCAATGAAAAGGTTGACTCCTCAGGTCGATGCCCCACCCTCATTAGGCGTAAACGAGCTCAGTCAGAATAGCGTATTTTAACTAATTGTAATGACAAAAAGGCCAAAAAACCTTGATTTTAGTACATAATCGGACTTTTTTGTTAACCATCCTTTCAACCACCCATCAGCCGGCGGTACCCCCTCAGGATGTGAAAATTTACCACCCCTCAGCCGAAATGCTAGACCATGTCTGCTTCTGCCCTCCTCCTTCAACTGTGTACAGTACAGTGAGCAGCTCTTCAGTGTTGCTGCAGACAGTTAAGAACCTAACTGTTGCTGTCTGAAAGCTGAGAATGCCAAGAAATTGCTGTTTCTGAGAACAATCATGCCACTGTTAGGTTTTGACTATACCGTCGATTTCTGAGTTGTGCAGGAAAAACGGTTTTATACTGTTCCAGAGAAATAAACTTGACCCCCGTTTTGTTTTGTCCTACGTACTTTTCCGCACAAAAATATCGAAAATATCGATGCAAAATATCGCGATATCGATATCGATATCGATATTGGAAAATGGGTCGATATATCGACTTTTCGATATCGATATCGATATATCGTCGAAACCCTAATATATAGTACTGTATGTATTCTGTATACTGTATGTATAGATTAGGCTAAGTCAGATGTACACTACGTGTTCATACTGTACATCGAGCAATAGCTTCCAATCCAATAGGCGATATATAGCACCGTAGTATTCAAATTTTTGCAGGCGGCAAGGCAGTGGCTGCGGTGGCGAGTGTGTGTGGTATTGTTGTGTTGGCCTTTCCGATTTCGATGATAATCGACAAATTCGCCGAAAGCACGAGAAAGCACGGTGATGAGACTAAAGTGCCGGTCGATCCGAATGCCAATCAGGCCGGCGGCCCTGTCCGGCGCAAGTTCTACGGCAAGTTCGGAAGCACACGACGGGCGCATCATGTCTGATAAAAGAATCTCGTTACGGTTCTGTTCTTTTTGTGCTATTTACCTAATTTGGTTACTGAAACTTTCGGTAACTCGTTCGTTTTTTTGGTTGTCAACTGAAACCTCTCACTATACGTTGAATTGGTCCCCCAGACCAAACTCCCCACCACTTATACAAGTATCTCTCGCGCAGGGCCGCCAAATGGCATTTTTGGCCGGGAAAATGCGTGATGGTCGCTTCCGAAGCCGATGAAAACGCTATGCAATCCATTAGGAGGCGCTTATAAAATTTTGCGTGATGGCTTTGCAATGCGTCATGGTCGCGTGCGAAGCTGATAGGCAAATGCGTGATGAAAAATTGTCGTCCGCACCAATTGGTGCACGGTCTGTCCGTAAGGGTGATAGACTCGGAAATAAGCGTTAACTGAACAAGGTGGAGGTGCATTAGCATTGCAATTTTACTTCTCGACAGTACTGTTGTTTAATACCGGATTTTTCAAATGCGTATGCGTATGCGTATGCGTATACGCATTCCAATTACAAATGCGTATGAGTTTGCGTATACGCATTGCAAAAACCAATGCGTAATTTGCGTAATGCGTATGCGTAATGCGTAATCTCAGAAACAATCAGAAATTTCTCTGAACGGCTTGTTTGTCTCCACAGTGTGTTGTTTAGGTATCCAATAATCAAATTCCTGCCTTGAAATGAATTGCAACGCAATTTTTTAGCAAATTTTGGAGATTTTTTACAATTTCAGAAACAAAAATTGCCAAAATTGCCTGAAAAAAAAAACAGCACTTTTGGCTGCATTTGAGCCCAAATTTCAAAGGAAATCCGAAGGTGCTGGGTTCGATTCCCAGCTACGCCCTTGCACATGCCTAACTTTTTCACCTTCTTCTTTCTATTTAGCGATTTTTAACGATTTTTAGCCAAAATATCGCGATTTTTAAGCTTTTTTAGTGCTCAGCCTCTCCCTAGAATTTGGGCTCAAACCCCTCTGACCAGCGCCAGACCCCCCCCATCCCCCCTCCCTCCCTATTCGGCAGATGACCTGTTACATGTATGGTATGTAAGTGTACGTATGTTTTCAACACGCAAGAGATTTTATACGTTTTCCTACAAAAAGTCAGTCGAATGCTCATTTCCTGAAGAGGTCTAATAGCAATCAAATTTAGAATAAACATACGCAGTGGAAGCAAAGCATAAACAGATAGCCTGCCCATGCAACACAACTCATCTCATGTTTCCGAAAACCGTGGAAACTCTAAATTCACGGTTTTGTCGCACATTTCCTTTCCTGTTAAATCTTTCCCTCTTTTTAAATATTAGCAAGCCCAGCTTAGTTAAAGCTTTAACGCACTTAACGCCGTTTATGATACCGACACCATATAAGGTGCCGGGCCGGTACCATATAAGGTACCGTCACCATATATGGTACCGGTACCATATATGGTGCCCCCACGTTCGGTGACTGTGGTGGTACCATATATGGTACCGGCATCATATATGGTACCCCTACCCATGGCCATGGGTGCCGGTACCATACATGGTACGAAATCTGAATGGAGTGGTACCATATATGGTACCGGTACCGGTAACAACGCCAAGCTGGGGGTACCATATATGGTGCCGGTGCTATTATAAATGGTACCGGCACCTTATATGGTACCATCACCATACATGGTACTGGTACCATATATGGTGACGGTACCATATATGGTGCCGCTACCATACATGGTACCACTACCTGCGGTACCGGTACCATATATGGTACCGGCACCTTATATGGTGTCGGTACCATAAACGGCGTTAAGTGCCTGACTGTTAAATGCCTCAGCAAATTTCTGGTGCCCTCACCTCACACTAAAAACTAAGAAGAATGACCATTCGGTAACAATCTGTACTAAATATTTGCAAGACATTCGAAAATGTAGCTATTTTTCAGACCCAATAGGGGCCGTCCATAAACTACGACGTTCAGAGAGGGGGGGTGGGGGTACCCGGAAAAACGTCGCAGAACGTCAGAGGGGGGGGTGGGGGGTTGAGGCAAAACGTTGACGTATTTTTTACCTATTTTTGGCAAGGTTTGACCACTGCAGAATAAGCAAGAATGCAGAAAAGTCAAACGGTTTTGACACATTTTTGTAGTTGTACAACATATTATGTTAGCGTGATTTGTACTTGGGGTGTACAAAAAAAAACAACCCCGCAGATTTTTTACTGTAGCAACCGTAAATCTTAACCGATTTGAATCAATCTTTTTTTGAATGAAAAACAAATAAACTTTTGATTGGTAGAATTTTCGTTAAGATGCTCTGCTTGGTTCTCGAGATATTTGCCCCGAAATTTGAAACGCTGATTTTGGCAATGAACAAGAGTGATTAAAACAACCCAACAGATTTTTTACTATGCCAACCGCAAATCTCAACCGATTTGAATGACTCTTTTTAAACTAAAAGTTAAATGAATTCTTGATAGATCGGTGAAACGAACTGGTAAATATGTACGTACATTGTACAATTTTTCTATTATTCATTTGTGATTACGCAGTCAGAAAAGCAGCTTCAGAATTTGAACAAAAATTCGAAAATTTTATTTCGGGGGGGGGGGGGGGTGCCTCCTAAACGTCGTAGTTTTTATGGGGGGTGATGATGAAAACGTCGTTAAACGTCGGAGGGGGGTGGGGGTGCAAAATTTTGAATTTTTGAACGTCGTAGTTTATGGACGGCCCCATACGCATTACGCAAAAATATGCAAACTTTTGACAAAATGCGTAATAATATTGCGTAATGAAATTCAAATGCGTATGCGTATGCGTATGCGTATACGCATTCTGAAATGTAATGCGTACTTTGCGTAATCATATGCGTAATGCGTATACGCATGCAACAGTACTCGACAGAGGCTGGGTGTCCCAAGAAACAACCCAGGGACTTTTTACCGTAATAACCGCAAATCTCTACCGATTTGAGTGAATCTTTTTTAATGAAAGACAAATAAATTCTTGACATATTGGTGCAACGTTCATTAAGGTACTCAGCTTGGTTCCTGAGATATTTGGCCTAGAAGTGAAATCAGAGGTTTTTGTAATGAACAGAAGCGATTTTTATTATTCTGTTGCACTTCGTAATAAAACAGATTCCTACTGCTGGGGCTAATGAGACTTTACTGGTAAATAACCGAGCTGTGTGTCACCAGCAAAGCCTCGTGACCTTAGCCCTTAGCTGTAAGAATCTGTTTTATTATGAAGTGGAACGGAACCGCTCTTGTTCGTTGCCAAAGTCTCCTTTGACTTTGAGCGTAAGTACAGTATCTCAGTAATAAGCAGAGTATCTTGATAAAATTGTCACCCTTTTTTCAAGAATTTATCTATCTTTCATTTAAAAAGGATTCATTCGAATCGGTTGAGATTTAGAGCAAATAGTTGTTTTAATCACTGCTGTTCCTTACCAAAATCAGTGTTTCGAATTTGATGGCAAATATCTCAGGAACCAAGCAGGGCTTAATGAAAATTGCACCAATTTTTCAATAATTTATTTGTCTTGCATTCAAAAGAAGATTCATTCAAGTCGGTTCAGATTTGCGGCCGCCGCAGTAAAAAATTTGGTGAGTTCACTAACAAATTTCCGATGTTCTACAATTAACAGTGGAGGCTTGCATGTGGGTAAGAGGTTTTTCTGAAACATTCTTTCAACGAATATACAGTTGGTAGGTACCACCAAATTTCAGGTAAGTCCAGGTTCAGGTATCTCTAAAATCCAATTTCAGGTTCAGGTTCAGGTTCAGGTACATTTTTCAAAAGTACCCAGGTGTCAGGTTCAGGTTCAGGTACTTTCAAATAAAGACACAAATTTTCGGCTATGAGCTAAATCAATAGCGCTCCTGTTCCTTTTCTTAAGAAAACGATCCATGTTCAAAGCAATCGAAATTCATAAACCAACAATTCGACAAAAACGAGGAAAACGCCAGACAATTTTTTGCGGTATGACGGACCGATCGCCAGGCACGCACCCCACGCACTCCGTCACTCATTTCAAACTCTAAGTTCCGGCATTAAGCTAAGGCTCAGGCTTACATAAGTTATACTAGCTGACGTTTAAGCCTACGTTCAACAAACAAACTAAAGCTTAGGCTTAGGCATAGAGGAAGACAAGCTTTCATAAAGTCAATTTCCGGATGGGGCTTTTCCCTATAATCACCTTCATTTTTAAGTTACAGTACACATAGGTGCAGATAATGTGCATTATACGCTTCACGCTAACCATTTTTAAGAACAAAACTGTAGAGCGTCAAGCAATACCTGATCTAACCAACTGACAGTACGTGCTACTTGTACCGGGAAGTTTAAGACAAGAAAAATCTGAAAAGTAGGTACCGACCTAGTAGGTGTCAGGCAAGTACTTTTATTTTAAAGTAGGTTCAGGTTCACAATTTTCAGGTTAATACCCAGGTTTCAGGTTCAGGTTCAGGTATACCTACCAACTGTAGAATAGACTATGTTATACTCATACTGTTCTATTCCAAAATCACTTATACTCTTCATAAGAAGTACGCTACTTTCAATTTGTGTAATAACCCATAGATCAAGGGTCAAGGAGAAGACTAAAGTCCTAATCAAAGCTCTAATATGCTGTTGATTTACCGTCAAACCAATTACGAAGTTGTGTCACGTTCAGTAGCGAATACATGCAGCTGTAGTGTGTTTAAGCACCCATTGGTAGATAGAGCACTAAAACCGGTCAAAAGTCGAGTAAAACGGACAAATACAGCTATTTACAGGCAATTTTGGCAAAGAAATTGTAAAGAAGCCAAAAAAATAGAGAAAAAGATTGCATCTGTGAAAAATCGAGGGTTTGGTCTGGCCAGATCTCCGGACACCTATCATGTGCAGAAATATAGGCTGTGTAAACGAATAAGAGTGTGGAGAAAACAGTTTACTGTAATTTTTGGCAGAAAGCTAGAAAAGAGAAATAAAGCATATAGGAAGAAGTTATCAAGAATATCCTATTTCTTCTCAGTGGACTGATTAGGGGTTGGCCTTGGCGAATCCGATTCTCTTGTTCTGGGGATCGTAGACATTGCACCAGGCACGGATGAACGTGTCTCCAAGGATCCATTCGGGACCTCCGAAACCACCACCAGGAGCGATGCCCAAGATGCACTGGCCTCCAATCTAAAAGCTCACTCTCTTTGTATATCGGTTACACTTTTTTCATCCCTTTGCAAATGACCGCGGTTTTAACATATCAAAAACTTTCTGACTTTCGATGTGTTCACAGCCTCAGTAACCTTGTCTGTAACCTTGTCAGATGTCTGTAACAGCTCTGGGGGGGATACGCTTGCCATCATTTTTTGCTTCTCAATAGGTTGGCCAACTGCCCCATATGGCGTAGGTATGTTTCAAAGGGTTAAGATTGAGAGAACTCACATTAACGATGTAGTCTCTGGACGGGATGCCATACTGCTTTCCGCCAATGGTGAAGGTCAGATCGGGTCCCGACGCGCTGCAGTCGATGGAGTACTGTAAGAGTTACCGTAGTAGCTGCGAAAAGAAAAAGATGGGGTCACTTACGCCTCCGACAGACGGGTCGTATTTGCCGCCGAGAGCATCAGCCAAGTTGCTGACAACGCTGCTTGGCCCAATGATCAGAGAGGTGCCGGTGTCCGAGATGGCGCTTTGTTTGCGGTGACTACTGTAGCTACCGGCGCTGGCTCTAAAAATCGATACTCAACCATACAGTACAATCACCGAAAGCAAACAGTATTTCCGCTACCCTAGGAATCAGACCGAAATGGCCCCTATACGTCACGTTTGTGCAACATTTTGGATCAGGCAAAAGTAGGTGTCGGGAAATGATCTCCTAGCCTGACGGAAATGGCACGCTGTCGGTGTCAGAGATGACATAGCATTTCGGCTGATGGAGGTAGAATTTTTAATTCCTGATGGTGGGGGCTGAGGGATGGTAAGCCAAAAAGCCCGATTTTTGCATGTTTTAGGTTAAAATAAGCTATTCTGAGCTGATTTACACCTAATCTATCATAATTTTCTATACAAAATTCTTGCAAAAAATTCCTGATGGGGAGGGGAGGGGTAGCGGCGGCCTGATGGGGGTCAATCCCTCATCAGGCCCCCTTTGCACATGTTTGGTCGGTGCACACAGATTGGCACTTATATGGGTATAGGTGATGGTACAGTACATACTTAGGGACTTAGAGTTGTGGGACCATACCCTACCACTAACTTTAAACATGGTTGCCGGGTACTATGTATGGCGTTAAGCATACAAGTAACAGGTGGGGACCAAGGGGACGGGGTGAGGTAGGGAGTTCCTGCCAGGGGGGTCAGGGTCTAGGTTTTGCCCACGGAGGGGTCCAAAATAAAAAAAAACTGAAAAATGCCCGGAAATGCGTTTTAAACACGTTCTATATAGAAATTTGAAGCTGGAAGGGCTAAAAACAAGCGTAAAATGGCAGAAAGAACTTCCAAAAACAACCGATTTGTCTCAAAATATCAGCAGCTTAAACGGTAAATTCAGTTACCAAAAGGCCTTTTAAGCTAACGATTAATCACTTCTGAGCTAGTACGTACCGAAACTGCTATATGTAACGTATGTACATAGTGCTTTTATCAGGTCGGGGTCTCTAAACTGTCTCGGGGTAGGGGTAAGGGGATGGTCCTGAATTTTCTGGGAAGCAATCGAGGGTAATTCTGAATGTTTCAAGGTCTGACCCGTCAATGTCGAATTGGTAGTAAGTGGCTTCGGTGAGATCGTTCCAGTCCGGACTGCCCTGACAATGCTGACTGTCAAAAGCTCCGTAGGTGAACTGACCGCCCTTCTGACCTTCCCCGCTGCGGCTGAAACCGGTTTGGCTTAGCAGAGTGCCAAAGAACGAAATATCGATTATTAGAGCACAGTTTAACTGGCGCCTTACAAACCGTCATAGTAATGTTTCACAGAAAGTAGAAAGTTACATACGTATAAATATTTTAGTCCGACTGGATCTTAGTTCTACAGAATCGAATGTTTCAATTTTCAAATGGGGGTGATATTGTAATTAAGAAAACAGAGTGCTTACTGTTCCATCCAGACAGTGAAGTAAGGCTGATCCAGCTGCGGGATGAGGTTGATGAAGGGAGGAGTGACGTGATCGACTGAGATCGAGTCGAAAGCCATTCCGCAAATGCCATCGATGGGGGTTCTGGCGAAGAAATCGGCGATATACGTCGCCTGACCGAAAGTCTGCTTGTCCACACACAGACCGGACGATCCGAACTACAAGTGGCACTGCTGTATGCAAATTTTTGCAGTTTCCTACTTACACAGAACTTATCGGCTCCCAAGAATCCTTCGGCAGATCCGGTTCCGTACTGAATCGACCACCGACGTCCGTTGGCGTGGTAGGTGCTGCTTTGACTGCTGTGGTACTTGTTCTTGTTGCCTAAACGAGTACAGTAATAAGTTACTGTAGTTACAGTACTCTTCTTACTGCAAGCGTAGGCATCGCAGGTCTTGTCCGGCACCCAGAGATTGGAGGACCCGGTGTCCAGGAGGATGGCGAAGCTCTGTGGAGGTGTTCCCAGCGAAACCGAGGCTACATAGCTCAGCTGAAACATTAAACTGTCAAGTGACAGCGTGGCCGAGTGGTTAAGGCGATTGACTAGAAATCAATTGGGGTCTCCCCGCGCAGGTTCGAATCCTGCCGCTGTCGAATATTTTTGGACCACTTTTTTTACCTTTTAAAAGTGAGCCCAGAGCCAAGTTGTGTCTAGAAAAAGGCGAACGAAAGGGTTCCACCTTTAAAACCGAGCCTTATAGCCGAAAAGTGTCTAAATTTGGGGTCACATTTTTGCACCAGTTATAAGACCCGGGTCTTGTAGGTGGGAAATCTATATTTTACAATTAAAACTCAATGTTCTGCAAGAAATACACTGGTTTTGATCTTTGCAACAACTGACTGCACGTTTAAGTCTGAATAGCTCAGTTTGAAACCAGTTTTGAAAACTTAGGCAACTTAGAAGCTCCAATATGCTTAAAGCAGCTATCAAATCAACAATTTTACCAAGATTACGCAGGTTTTAGAACGATTCTTGAACGACCTCAGTTCAAAAACTCCATATTTATTAGTTATCTTGTAAAAATATACAACAAAACAAACAATTCTGAGCTTAGACACGGGTCTTATAACTGGAAAATGCCTCTGACAGACCCTGCTTTCTGACCACCTGCTATAAGACCCGGGTCTTATAATCAGAAAAGAAATCCAGTTATAAGACCCGGGTCTTGTAGATGGAAAATTGCGGTAGGTGTTCGACAGAAACCTACGTCATCGTAGTCCTTGACCGGCTGGGATCCGGACTTCATGGAGATGGCCTTTCGGATGTTCTTGGTGATCAGATGTTCGGTCCAGGTCCCTTCCTTCATTTTCTGTTCGCGCACCGACTGGATCGGTCGGAGGGTGTGCTTGTAGACAGCACCCAGACTCACTCCCACCAACGCCAACAAGAGGAGGGCAGTCTTCATGTCTGCGACTTTAGACAGAGGAGAGAAGTAATGTCGGATGGCTTTGGGACCGGCCTTTTATAGGCAAGAAGCACAGGTGTTAGCTCACAGGTTTATCTGGCTTAGTCCGGTTTCGGAAGGAACTGTTTGACGCCATAAACTGGAGCTGGCTTGGGAGTTTGGAACAGCTGTTAGAAAGTGCGTTAATGTGTCCTGGTTGGCCTTATCAGCGCCGGGGAAAGTGAAATTCGCAACTGGGCCATGTTTTTGAAATTGCCCTTTGAGCTAGAGGGGCACCCGGACAGTACCTTAAAGCCCAATGGCAATACCAATCATTTGTGCAAGTTCTCTTTGAATCGCCGAAAACATTTGAATTTGCGTGGACCCAGTTTTCGGGTCATAAAACCACCTGCACGAGTGGGAATTTTCACACCAAACGTGCAAAACAGATAGTCTGTTAATATTAGCTGAATTTTTAAGCAAAATCGATGAAGAACCATACCAAAATTAAAATTCAAAGATTCTAAACTAGTACTAAATTCAAAGATTGATTTTAGTACTAGTACCATACCAAACCGAATTCAAAACAGCTCTTTTATACTCTATACCATACCATACCAAAATCAAACGCCTTTGCGAGATAATTTTAGTACTGTGATTTTGGTAAGGCCTTCTCATTCTTGTACTAGCTTGTTGGCTGTATTTATAACACTTTTCAAAATACAGTATATTCCCAATCCTTTGCTGCATGTTTTGATTCTAAAAAACTCAAGAAAGGTGGATTGAGCATAATTTCCAAACGCTTCTATGACATTATCACATCAAATTAGCACTACTGTACCAAATTCATACCAAAATCATACCAACCAAATTAAAACTGAATTAGCTAGTACTAAACCATACCATACCATATCGAATTCAAAGTTTGAATTTGGTTGGCATCCCTGTAAAGAACCGACCTAGAACGAATCGGGTGACCTGGATAGTCTGCCCCCGTTGGATTAAACCCTAATTTTTGACACACATCACAAATTTTAACCGGACGGTAGGTTGCTTCAAAACAATGTTTCTGAATTGAACTACGTGCATAACGATGCAAGCTTGAGCAAAACCGTTTTACTAGCTTTTTAACGGTTTCAATTTTTTCTATACAAACAAAAAAACCTGACAGTTTTCGCTCGCATGTGTACAAATTTGTGTAGTATACAAATGTACAATATGTATAAAAAGCCAATAAAATCAAAACCGTTCATCGGAGGTGCTTCTGGCTCTGGAGGCACTGCGACTGCGCGAGTAGCTCCTTTCACTCTGTTTTCTGACGATTTCCTCAGTACCGGCCCATTGCTGTACGTTGCCGGCTGCGAAGACCGTATACACAACTGCACCAAAGAGCAGGATTGCAGCCGAAATCCAGAACACCAATCGCCACTCTAGCAAGGTCTCCTAAATTTCGTTAGCTCAATTACCGTACAATATACAGGGTGTGTCAAAAAAAACAACTGTAGCAACCGCAAATCTCAACCGATTTGAATGAATCCTTTGTTAAATGAAAGACGAATAAATTCTTGAAAGACTGGTGAAGGCCCTATTAAGATACGATGCTTAGTTCCTGAGATATTTTCCTTCAAATTCAAAACAGAGATTTTGGCAGTGAACGAGAGCGATTCCGTTGCACTTCACAACAAAACGGATTCCTACTGCTGAGGGGCAACAAGACTTTTACAAATGAAGTAACCAAGCATGTGTGGCACCAGAAAAACCTCGTTACGTTAGCCCTGAGCAGTAGGAATCGGTTTTATTATGAAGTGCAACAGAATAATAAAAATCGCTCTTGTTCATAGCCAAAATCTGTTTTGACTTTGAGTGCAAATATCTCAGGGACCAAGCATCATATCTTAATAAAAGCTTCACCAAACTTTCAAGAATTAATTTATCTTTCATATAAAATAGGACTCACTGAAATCGGTTGAGATTTGCGGCTGCTACAGCAAAAAATCGGCTGGGTTGTTTTAATCTCTGTTGTTCACTGCCAAAATCTCTGTTTTGATTTTTAAAGCAATTATCTCAGGAACCAAGCAACGCATCTTAATAAAGGCTACACCAATCGTTCAAGAATTTATTTATCTTTCATTTAAAGCAGGATTCATTCAAATCGGTTGAGATTTGCGGTTGCTACAGCAAGAAATCTGCTGGGTTGTTTTTTTTTACACACCCTGTATATTGCTCTCCCAGTAAATTCTGTTCAATATATACCGGTATTGACGATAAACGACGTTGAGTGCTTGATTGTGAAAGAACTGATACTGTACGTAGTTGTTTACAAAAACAATTTACACTTGTATAATATGCATGACTGAGTGATAGAATTTACTAGAAAGTATTCCCCTATACAACTTGAAAAAATAGAGACCCAGTCTTGAATAGACGAATCGAAAAATAAATTTGAAAAAATAGAACAGGGCTTCTAATCTAATCGAGAATATACTGTATTTTTTCCTTATAAATTACATCTTTCTATCATAGGAGCTTGGTACCAAAGATGTGATCGTTTGAGTCAAAAGCATCAGCCATTTCGAAATCATCTCCCTTAGGCGAACACTGACCTTTTTGTTCGCCTACTCTCTAAACAGATTTGTTTTGTGTTCGCTTGAGGAGACCCAAGGAATGCAAACGTGTACATTGTAACCATACATGGGCCGGAAAAATCTGGAGGGGGGTAGAGGGGGGGTTGAGACCTCGGGGCCTCGGGGGGGTGTCCCCCCGGAAAAAGGCCAAAAAACGCCTATTTTGCCTTAAATAAGCGAAAATTTCCTCCCTCCGGGAGGGGGGGGTGGGTGGGGGAGGGGGGGGTATGGCCGACCGAGGGGGAGGGTATACCCCCCCTTACCCCCCGGCCCATGTATGATTGTAACAGACTAGAAGGCAGAATTTTTGTTCGTGACAAAAGTTAGCAAATTGTTCGCTCTTAACAGGCCCATACGAACAAAGTAAAGAGAACAAACTAACGTCAGGAGTAAGTACAGAAGCTATGTAAGGCGCACAGATTCCAGGAATGGTCGCGAACGTGTTGCTGATGCCCATCAAAGTACCGGCGAACCGGGGGGCTATGTCCACGTGGTTGACTATATAGCCAGCAAACTGGAACCCACACAGACCTTGGGCTATTACCAGCATGACCACTGCTAGAACCCGTTGGTCACAGCCCATGTAGCCCGTTAGCACGATGAACAGCGCTTGGCCCAGGTTAGCTGAAGAACGCCAACTGTACAGTACAGTGCGACTAGGCTTTTTAAAATTACGATTTATAAATAGTACTCGGTAATATGTATTGACATTAGGGCCGCGACTGTATATCGAGATGGAAGACTGAAAATCAATATGATCGAACGATTTTCCAATGTCGATATCGCGATATTACCATCGTTATACTGTACATCTTTGTTTCAATTCAGAACGAAAAAAGTCCCAACATATACTGTACAGGGCGTGCCAAAAAAAACAACCCAGCAGATTTTTCGCTGTAGCAACCGCAAATTTCAACCGATTTGAATGAATCCTTTTTTAAATGAAAGATAAATAAATTCTTAAAAGATTGCTGAAATTTTCATTAATGTACTCTGCTCAGTTCCTGAGATATTGGCTCTCAAAGTCAAAACAGTGATTTTGGCAGTGAACAAGAGGGATTTTTTATTATTCTGCATTTCGTAATAAAACGGATTCCTGCTACTGCTAAGGGCTCTTGGAGGCTTTACAGGTGACACAGAAACTCGGTTTACTTCAACACTAAAGTATCATTAGCCCCTGCAGTAGGAATCTGCTTTATTATGAAATGCAACGGAATCGATCTTGTTCTTTGCCAAAATCTGTTTCGACTTAGAAGGCAAATATCTCAACAACTAAACTGTGAATCTCAATAAAAATAGCACCAATCTTTGAAGAATTTATCAGCCTTTCTTTCAAAAAAGGATTCCTTCAAATCGGTTGAGATTCATGGTTGCAAAAGTTCTTTATCTCTCTTGTTCATTGCCAAAATCTCTGTTTTGACTTTGAGGACAAATATCTCAGGAACTAAGAAGGCTATCTTAATAAACGGTACATCAATCTTTCAAGAATTTATTTATCTTTCATTTAAAAAAGGATTCATTCAAATTGGTTGAGATTTGCGGTTGCTACAGCAAAAAATCTGCTGGGTTGTATTTTTTGGCACACCCTGTACATATGTACTAGTATATGTAGATATACATTTGAATATCCTAATATTTGCCATCTGTTGTACTGTTGCTAAGTAAATTTATTTGAAATATAATTTAATTATAATTTACTTACCAAACAATTTACTTGTATTAGTAAATTTCTAAAAAAATATAATTAAAATTTACTTAAGGCAAAAATTCAATTTTTATAAAGTATAGATCAAATAAATGTCTCATCGCTTTTTCGGCCTTCACTCAAACGTTTCGTTCTCAGTCACTTCTTTACCGATTTGGCTCAAATTTTCAGCAAAAATTAACAACATGGTTGGCTAAATATTCTGCAAGTTTAGTGCAAAAAATCCCGCTCATACTGGTTTTGTGACCCGATAACTAGGAATGAGGGTGGTCCACGCAAATTTATTTTTTTTCGGTAATACAAGGAGTACAGGCCTAAAACTTGCAGGAATGATTGGTGTTGCTATTGGGCATAACATACTAAGCGGGCAGCCCTGTAGCTCAAAGGGCACTAAAATTGGGGAATTTCAAAAACATGATTAATTATGACTTTTCTTCGTAAAACCGGCAAAATGACGATTCTAAAGATTTTCAATTTTCAAAAAACGCTGCAGGGATGGTTTCTATGGTGTGCAACAGAGTTCAAATATCAGGTTCATTTATTTGCCTAACTTCCTGCTACAATCTGCGTTGATTAACAACAGATTCAGTGCTTTGATTCTAGAAGGTGCGGATTTCTTAACTATGGGATTTTCACTCATGTTTTTGAAATTCCCCAATTTTAGTGCCCTCTGAGCTGCCCGCTTAGTATGTTATGCACAATGGCAACACCAATCATTCCTGCAAGTTTCAGGCCTGTACTCCTTGTATTACCGAAAAAAATAACTTTGCGTGGACCACCTTCATTCCAAGTTTTTGGGTCATTTGGCACTAAACTTGCAGAATATTTAGCCAACCATGTTGTTAAGTTTTGCTGAAAATATGAGCCAAATCGGCAAAGAAGTGACTGAGAACGAAACGTTTGAGTGAAGGCCGAAAAACGATGGGACATTTTTTTATCTATACTGTATAATTAAAATTATAATTTACTTACCAAATAATTTACTTGTATTAGTAAATTTCTTAAAAATATAATTAAAATTTAAATTGTAATTTAGTTAGCAACAGTAATCTGTAGTCCGTAGCAAACTATTAGACTAAGGTTATCCCGAGCAATGATATGTATACTTTGAAACACTATCTGATTTTTGCTACTTTTGTAACGCGTATGAGCCCCCTATAGGGCAGAATAGACGCACAGCGAGAAGCACAGTAACAGCATGTAAACAGTGAGAAACTGTACCTATTAACATCATGATAATGCGCACAACCCTGGTGCTGA
>JASANB010002525.1:0-32500 GCA_030248155.1 Sabatieria punctata | reverse complement strand
CCGTGTTTAGCTCATAACTGTGGTAAAAGTAAACGTACAAAGGTGGGGATTGCATGTTATGAATGAGAAAAGGCTGTTCTTTCCAACGGTACACAGCAAGCTGCGATCAGAAAGCTCTAAAGATATTTATGTCGGATTTTGGACAAAATTGAAGAAAATGCAAAAAACGCTATTTTTTGGGCTATGCTTTTTAGCATAAGTTGTATATTTCTGGACCGATTGCTCTAATATCCGGAGACCTTGTAGATTGAAGTTTTCTCTATCTTTTGGTGAAGATTTGAGTGAAATTCGTTCGTTCGTTTTGGAGTACTTATCAATTGATAAAATGCTGTCGAGGGGAGCTGAGGAAGAAAGAAAATGGTAGTTTTCGGTGTTTTTGAGATAATTTTCAGGGTTATATATAAAGGTGGTATACATCAAAGCTTTGCAGGCATTCCGAATTTTCTATTTGTGGGGTCCGTTTTTAGTTAAAAGGAAAACTATAAACAGTAGGATACAGTATTGGTTGACGAGATATTATAGCGATTGGAAACTACAGTATTTAGGGAAGCGCGTTTGCGCTTTTCAGTGTGGTTATTGGGTAGCGCGGCCCATACTAAATTGTTTTGGTAGCATTTGGGGAAGGAGCAAAACGGTTCCCTCATTATGTCGGAGTTTGGACAACATTGAGAAAATGCCAAAAAGGGTATTTTTTCGGCCATGCTTTTGTATCTGTATTTGTATCTAAAAATGGTCAAATTTTGGACATTTACTGTACTTCAATTTTGTTGAATTTTCAGTGGCAGGAATGTGTAAATGATATTATTTTAGTGCACCAGCCAATAGAAAACGTGTCACCAGCACCTAAATTGGCCGATCCACAAGCTCAAGAAATAGGGCGCCGAATGTGACATACATTTTTGCTGAAAAGTTTCGTCATTGCTGATGTTTCTAAGCGCATAGCAAGTACTGTGGGAAACATATATGTTTTATGTATATGTTTTAAAACATAAATATGTTTGTTTTTGGGAAAACATATATGTTTATGTTTCTCAATATGTTTGCATGTCAAATATGTTTTGTATTTATATGTTTTGAGGCCAATATGTTTCTGGAAACATATGCATATTTTTGCTATAGGAATTTATGATTTCAAGACTTTTGTTTGCTGTTTGACAGTAAACTTTTCCAAAATCTGACCTTCACGTAAACTTATTGAATCTGAGTATGCTGTCTAACTTGTTGCAAACCGTTTTAAACAGGAAATTCAGAATCTCAAGTTTGAATTATCGAAAATTAAGACAAAATATAAGTGAATAAGTGACTTTTACACAAATATGTTTTATGTTTAAAAATATGTGCATATTCATTCTTCAGAAACATATAACTATATGTGTTATTTATATGTTTGATTGGCGAAAAACATATATATATAGTTATATTAATATGTTTTAAAAATTTCGATATTTTCCCACTGTAATAGCAAGTAAATCGCTGGCTCAAATGTGTTCAGATGCACATTAATCGAAGCCTCTTGATCTGATCAGCTCAAAAATACCGCCCACGTCTCAGTCTGATGCTTTATAACCATGTTATCGGTGGAAATTCTGCAGACCTTCTGGTACCTTATATTTACTGCCGTTTTTGGTCACTTAAGGTCGAAAATCGAAATTTCGAGCATGATTTCAGATGGAGCATGACCTGGCGAATCGATAGGTGTGCTTAACTTCCTTCTACGATTACGTTTTACCGATATCGCGATATTTTGCATAAATATTTTCAATATTTTTTGTGCGGAAAAGTAGGAACAAACAAAACTGACACCAAGTTTACTTCTCTGGAACTCTAAAAAATAGTTTTTCCTGGACAACTCAGAAATCGATGGTATAGTCAAAACCTAACAGTGTCATGATAGCTCTCAGAAACATCAATAGCTCGGCATTCTCTCTCAGCTTTCACACAGCTTAGGTTCTTAAATGTCTGCAACAACACTGAAGAGCTGCTCACTCCGCACAGTTGAAGCAGGAGGGCAGAAGCAGTCATGGGCTAGCATTTCGGCTAAGGGGTGGTAAATTTTCAAATCCTGAGGGGTACTGAGCGCTGATTGAAATCAAGGTTTGTTGGCTTATTTGTCATTAAAATAACTTAAAATATGCTATTCTGACTGAGCTCATTTATGCCTAATGAGGGTGGGGCATCGGCCTGAGGGGGTCATCCTTTTCATTGAAGGGCTTCAGAAGGGCCACTACCTTTTCTGCGATTCTCTACTTAGTTGATTTTAGATCGCTGATTGCATCAATGCTCGACTCATAAGCAGCGAGAGCAGTTTGCTTTTTCAAATTTTTAGATGTTCTTGCATAACTATAAATATCGATATCGAATATCGTCGAATTATGATATCATCGGAACACAAATATATGCATTCAGTAATCGATTCCTGATAAACCGCTGCGAAATTGTCATTTTACTCAAATTTAGCGCACATTCTCGGCAAGGGGTTGAACAAGTTATAACATGTATTTACGTGCTATGCCATGCTTGAGTAAAATCTTTAAAATTGATCGGAAATTCAGTAGAAATCACACAGTCACTGAAAGTTGAAGTCAGAAATTTAAAGAATTCGTTATTAATGTGTAAAGCACAATCGTAAAATGTAATTAAGCACATTGATCAATTTGCCAGGTCAAGCTGCACCTCATTCTCTGAATGCTCAGTATTGAAGGAGGAATATTGGACATCTGGTAATTCTGTCATGTACTGTTGCAGAATCGCATTGAAGAGAAAGCTAACAGTATTTTAAAAATCAGTAGTTCACTGCGAATTTATTGATGATTTAATTATCCATTTTCCGTCACATGATGGAGAACCAGCACAGGGAAAACGACTCTTTGCAGACGGCTAACGCGATCTGCTAACGCGCGTTAGCAAATCACATAACAAGATCGCGTTTAACGCATCAGCAATGTGCTAACGCGCCCGGGCGCCTCTCACTGCTGAGAAGTTAAACGCGATCTGCTAACGCGCGTTAGCAGATCGTCGGAAACAATCGCGTTAGCACATCGCGTTAGCCATATGGAAAGAGTCGTTTTCCCTGTGCATCCGCTTTTTGCAGTGTTTAAGCAGAAGCGCGTTTAACGTATTAGCGATGTGCTAACGCGATCTTAAAACTCGGACCGGGTTACGATAGTTAAACGCGATGACAAGACGCAGCTAACGCGGTTACAAGACACAGCTAACGCGATGACAAGACGCAGCTAACGCGGTTACAAGACGCAGCTAACGCGATCTGCTAACGCGCGTTAGCAGATCGCGTTAGCCGCATGGAAAGAGTCGTTTTCCCTGTGCAGACTCAAAATTTCATTGAAAACAATCCTTCAAGCTTGAGAATCAGTGGTTGAAGTCAGGAATTTTTATTATACATGCGTAAAACGTGGTCTTTGAAATAGGTTAAGCACACCAATCGATTCGTCAGGTCACGCTGCATCAGAAACCGTGCTCAGAATTTTGATTTTCAACCGTTATTAGCTCCGCACTTGCTCAAAATGTTCAGTGCAAATGGCGAAAATTAGATAACCCTGTATCAGTGTAGTATACTGTACCAGCACTGCCATAAACAGCAAAATAACAGTGATTTCCAAATCCATTGGATCATAGTGCATCTTTTGGTGGCGCAACCATCCATTTTCGGGTAGGTGATGCCAAGTTATACTTTGAATTCCACAAGAAATAAGGCATTTTTAACCGAAAATCAGTGGTGAAAACCAGAAATTTCCATTATGCATGGATAAAACGTGACGGTAGAAGGAAGTTAAGCACACCCATCGATTCGCCAGGTCATGTTGCATCTGAAATCGTGGTCGGAATTTCGATTTTCGACCACTTAAGTGACCAAAAGTAAACACAAAGTACCGGAAGGATTAAAAGTAGGTCTGCAGAATTTTGACCGATAACATAGTTATGAAGCATCAGACTGAGACGTGGGCGGTATTTTTGAGATCATCTGATCAAAAGGCTTCGATTGATGTGCATCTGACTGAACACATTTGAGCCAGCGGTTTACTTGCTATGCTATGCGCTTAGAAACATCAGCAATGATGAAACTTGTGAGCAAAAACGTATGTCATGTTCGGCGCCCTGTTTTTTAGTTTGGATCGACCAATTTACATAGGTGAAAAGTGATGGGCATTTTTAATGGCCAAAAATTTTGTCTCTCTTTCCGTGACAAAAAACGTTCAAATTTGGCGCCAACATTTTGGCTAGAATAAAGTTAGGCAAGCACCAGGAAGCCCGTTGTCTTAGCTACACAAAGCACCAAACCGCATCACGATAGCTTCTGAAATGTGTGAATGGCAGCCGATTAAACAGCGGCCGCAAAAAGCGGCCTGGGTCATATTTGGAGATTTGGCTCATTTGCCACCCACTGGGCGTAATCGATAGCTCTGAACTATGTCTGATGGAGAGATAGGTCGCCCAGACCGTCCTGTTAGATTTACAGAGTGTTCTACACTGTTGCCATGTAAATGAAGGGATATCTCTGCAAAGTATCCCCTATCACAATAGCGGATATATGAATAACGGTGTAGTTATTGGAGTCAGTATCCAAGATGTAAATAACAGGATATCAACTTTTTAGCTCCAAAGCCCAACTAGCCAATAACTACACCCGCGCAAAGGCAATCGCCACGGCACTGCTGAATGCGTCTGAGTCGTGTGGATCTTGTGTTGCGCTTATGGCTTACTAACGCAACGCCAGTTGTTTTCTGTTCTATGGATCGATTCTAGGTCAAAAGGCCATGGAATAAGGGTGCCGACCACCCCTAAAGCTGAGGTGAACTAGCAGTACAGTCACGCCACTTCAAGCGGTTCTTTTTAGTTTTACACAGGCGTCATACGCTAGAATAAAAATGCAACATTCCAGTGGTTATAGCATACCTAATTAAGACCAGAAAAACACAATATCTAATATGTTTTAATGTGAATACCTCAAACTCCCAAATACCGAATACTTCGTTAGTAATGACAAATTGATGCTTAACTCGATTTTCCTTGGCAAAGCACCTGCAGGCAATGCAGAAACAGTTTCGGTCTCAAACAGATGGGTTGTAGTGTGTTCAGGTTGCACTGCAGAAACTGGATATACATAGTAGTAGTAGCATCACAAAATTGGTCAGCTAAGACAGCAGTAGACAAATAATAGAGCGATTCTAGGTATTCCATATTGCTGCCTCCGGTTTGTTCAGATCACATGATCCATCTTTGACCCGTATTTATGAGTTATGACTCACTTTGTAGTGTTTGTGGCAACGATTGCTGTTTGTTGTAGAGAATAATTAAACAGTAGAAATAGAAAAGTTTGTGCAGTTTATGCTTGTAGAATTTCTAGACCTGAAAGGGGCCGTGCATAATAAACTGGTGTTCAAAAGTTCAAAAATTTTGCATCCCCCACCCCTCCCAACATTTTTGACGATTTGAACATGACCGCCTTAAAAACTCCAAAGTTTCTCGGTGACCCGCCTGGATTAAACTTCATACTGTCTCCATGGATGGAAAATGTACAATTTAAAATATACGTAGTATTTATTGTAAAAGCTTTGAAAAAGAAAATTTTTAAATTTTTAACAGTAAACTACCATTTGGCAGTTAGAAAGATGATCTGGGTCGAGTTTTCCTTGTAATATACAGTGCCGCTCTTAAACAGTTCGACCAACAGCCAGAATTGGCGAATATCGCCAACAAAGCCAACAGGCGCGCTGGGTCACCAACAGGACCCACAAATGACCCACACCAACAACAAAACGACAACACCGCCGGCCGGCCATTGGGTCATTGCGCGCGCCTGACAACGAGCTCTAGCGCTGGCAACAGATCTATTTAAGCTGGCTCCCTCTACCGTTTATGTACAGTATGTTTGCTAATTGATTCATTACATAATTGCAACAAGTACAGTCACCCCACACAATTCATATGGCCACATAAGCACGATTTTAAGAACCCGGTTTTTGGAGTGTGGTCCAGCAACGTTTGATTGGGCAAAACGGCCGCCGGTCAGTGGTTAGAAAGCAGTGCGCGCAATTTTTTAGGCAAATCGGCCACCGGTCAGTGCAGTAGTTGCAGACAAAATCTTCGTAGGCACCTAAAAAAACGTTGACGTTTTCGATTATACCAACCCCCACACCTGCGACGTTTTTCCGACGCTCAACTGACCACAGCAGCCCCTCTCTGAATGTTGTAGTTTATGGACAGCCCCAAATAAAGATACACCCATACACGGACATGGGCCGGGGGTTTTCCCACCCCCCAACTTGGGCTCGACACCCCAAACGACCCCACCCACCCACCTGAAGTCGACTTTTGTTCCTAACCCCACCCACAAAAATCGTCGCAACCCCACCCAAACCGGCAGGCCCACCCCCAAATTTTCGAATTTTGACTACCCCCACCCATTTTTCCCGCCCATGTATGGATGCACCTTGTTATTTGTACAGGATAGCTGAGCCTGAACCATATGAGTGGAAATTGCGGAAACTCTGAGGGGCAGGGCTTGGGTCTTATCTGAGATTTCAGGTTATCACCAACGTTTGGCTCACAATCTGAATGGCTGATGAATTTTTCAGAAAACTTTTTATTTTTTAAATTATTCTTGTGTACATTAACAGAGGTATGCCCCCAAAACTTGGCCTAGATTGGGCCCTCTGCGCTCATGGCCTCCCCACCAGCAAGGGCTCAGCCGGGCATGCCCGTTGAGGATTTTCGGGGGCCTGGCTGGGATCAATTTTTGAGAGGCGGGCCGGGCCGGCCTGGTGGAGCACAGTAGAAATTTTTAGAGCGAAATTGAAATTAAGCACAAAATAGAAATACACACGCTTTCTGTTTTAAAATGCTCGTTTTGAAAGCATAACTTTAATTTTAGTTTTCAATTTGAGAATTCAGACCAAATTTTCAAAACTTTAGTTAGACAAAGCAAAAACCAATGGGCCGGGCCGAGCACAAAAAACGTGCTCCCCATAGATGCTACCTTATTCCATGGTGGGGGCATATGGACCTAGAATCGATCCATAGAACAGAAAACAACTGGCGTTGCGTTAGTAAGCCATAAGCGCAACACAAGATCCACACGACTCAGACGCATTCAGCAGTGCCGTGGCGATTGCCTTTGCGCGGGTGTAGTTATTGGCTAGTTGGGCTTTGGAGCTAAAAAGTTGATATCCTGTTATTTACATCTTGGATACTGACTCCAATAACTACACCGTTATTCATATATCCGCTATTGTGATAGGGGATACTTTGCAGAGATAACTATACATATATGTTTTTCGCCAATCAAACATATAAATAACACATATAGTTATATGTTTCTGAAAATTGAATATGCACATATTTTTAAACATAAAACATATTTGTGTAAAAGTCGCTTATTCACTTATATTTTGTCTTAATTTTCGTTAATTCAAACTTGAGATTCTGAATTTCCTGTTTAAAACGGTTTGCAACAATTTAGATAGCATGATCAGATTCAATAAGTTTAAGTGAAAGTCAGATTTTGGAAAAGTTTACTGTCAAACAGCAACCAAAAGTCTTGAAATAATGAATTCCTATAGCAAAAATATGTATATTTTTCCAGAAACATATTGGCCTCAAAACATATAAATACAAAACATATTTGACATGCAAACATATTGAGAAACATAAACATATATGTTTTCCCAAAATCAAACATATTTATGTTTTAAAACATATACATAAAACATATATGTTTCCCACAGTAGATTGCACCCATAAATCCTTTACTTCGAATTGTGCAAAAATGAGGGCATGAGTGCATCATTGTTTTTCTATTGAAATTTTCGATACAAGAGAAAGAGATGCCGAGAAAAATAGCCGCAAAACTAGAACAAAACGCCTTTTGCATGTCAAACCATGAGCATTGTTGAGTTCTCTCAACTGATGTTCTTCTTTGCTGCGCAAAACATTTTTTAGAGATGTATTTTACTGTTCGTACAGTATGTCATATACAGTGGCGTATACAAACACAGGATTTTGCAAAGGGGAGTGTGTAAAATTTTGAAGTTGCCTGGTTGGGCCGCTGCCCAACAAAGGCGAGAAAATTTCGCAAAATTAGCCTTCAAAAACGTGTTTATAAAGCATTCTGAGCGTAAAACTAACAGAAATTACAAGTTTTAGTAGTTTAAAGTGGCCTGGTTGTGCTTCTGCCCGAGCAGGGCGAGAAATTTTTGAAAATTTAGCCTTCGAAAACGCATTTAAAAGGTATTTTGAGCATAAAATAGACAGTTTTGTCTATTTTTTCCTCCCTACCTCCACTGTAAAGGGGATGTACACATCCTACACCCCCTGGGTACGCCACTGGCCATATTCATATACATAGGTATGTACCCTCCCTCACGGAAAAACTTGCATCAGTTAGAGATTCATTGACTGGCACCTTTCATTGCTTCAAAACTTTTTGAAAACAGTGTGTTTGATTCTGGTGTTCTAAAGTTCTTTGAAAAGTGACAAGTTTGCAAAATATTTTGTTGCGAACAGCAAAAAAAGCGGTAAAATGCAGGTGAAAACCCTGCTGCTTTTAACAAAACGTAGTCATAGTCAAACGGTTTGACTACCTGGTCTTCGTTTGACTACGTATTTATGGTAACGAAGGTAGTCAAACTTTGACTTTGACTACCTGTCCGTTTGAGTGCGATATCACAAAAGTATTAACTATGACTTTGACTTTGACTAGTAGTCATAACAACACTACGTGTGTCTATGTATCATATCCAAAAAACAGCCAGTTCGGTCATGCTCTTCAAACAAAAAAGTTCTGAGCTTGCGAAACCCCACAGGATACATACAGTATATGAATCAGCGATTTATTCTAAATTTAGGCAGAATCAGAGGGGAAATTAGTGTTTGCCCAGTATATTAAAGTGGTACCTGATTTGAAGACTGATTTTGAGCAGTGGCCTCGCATCCTTTAGGAGTGTTGTTTTTGACATCGTGCAGCTTAATAGCGGTGTGGTTTAGCATGCAGACCAGAGCTACGCTAGCGTGAACTCTCAACGCGTACATATTGGCGAAGCCCAGAAAACCAATTATTGCCAAACTCAAACGCGCGCTGCACCATAGCGGGGCTTCTAAAATTTAAATACAACAGGTGTACTGTACAGTACAGTACGTCTCTGTAGATACCCAAACAATCTTACTTTCAGCCGGTGACATTGCATTAAACGATACAAGTAGCTGCTACATGCCCAAGGTTTAGACACTTTCTGTAGGATTAACAGCAAATTTTGATAAGAAACACGTGTTTGTTTAGATACGTAGTAAGTACAGCGTTTTGAACAAAGATTATTTAGTAAGCGCAATGCCAATTCTGGCGATTTTAACCGGTCTTTTTTAAATTGAGAAAGTTAAGTTTCAGTTTTAGACCACCCTAGTTGGTGCAAAGTGGAAAGAAGCTGAGAGAAACTGGCCAATTAACCCCTTGCAACTCACCTGCCACAAAATATATACGGCTATTTAATTAATAGGTAATAGGTAAATGGGAACCGCCCAGGGATGTGAGGTGGGAAAAAAACACCGGAAAAAAACTGTTTTTTTCCGGAAAAAAACCGGTTTTTTTCCTAAGGGTCGGAAAAAAACATAAATCGCGGAAAAAAACTCAAGCTAAAAATAGCTAATTTACGTCATTTTTCGTTAAAAAAATGGACTTTTGCTATGTATAATAGGCCATACTGACTCAAAACTGTTAGAAAAACAACAAAAAAGACCAAATTTGGCATGAAAAAACAAAAATGCAAACTGCTGTAAGAAAATTTGCATATAGCGTTATTTATGGAACCTGTCAGGCACTGTTTCATGCCTGTTTCGTGATTTATATCAATGTAACACGTGTATTTCTGGTCTAACAAGACTGAGGAAGGCGCTAGAAAGCGTTAGGAATCATAAAACCAGCCTAGGATACTCAGAACTTGGGCTGGAGTTTTTTTCCGCGATTTAGGAAAAAAACCGGAAAAAAACCGGAAAAAAACCGGAAAAAAACAGGCCGAGGTTTTTTTCGGAAAAATATACAACCCTGGAACCGCCTAAACAGCAGAAGACAGCAAAAGGGAGGACGTTTATAGGCAGAGCACTCCATTGAAAGACTGTGAAAAGAGCGCGGGTGTCCTGCTGAGCTTGTTTACTTGTAGAAGTTGATGCATAAGTTTTGAAAATTATGTGTTACCGCGGCCAAAAATCAATCTGTTTTAATAGTGCATAGCAGAGTACTGTATTGTGTCGAAAGCAGAAACCGGAATATCGTGTTTTACATTCGGATGTACTTCTGCCCTTGTTTTCTAACGATAGACAGCTTTTGTTCACTTTAAAACATTTACTTGCGTGTTAAAATTGGCCAATTGAACTAAGCCATGGTCTTTTAACTGAAAAATGGATGTCAATGAACTCAGTTTTCTGACCACCTAGAAGACCATCGTCCTATAACTGGAAACATTCGATCCGATTTGCGGGGGTCTACGATCAGACTCGTGGTCCATTTCGCGACCCCCGTGATTCGTCATCTCGGACGTTGCCCTTCTTTCACTGCCAGCCATTCCTAGCCATGCTGCTGGGTGCCGGTCACCAGGAGGGCGGCCGGCGTGTCGATGCCATGATGCTGACAGCTCCCGACGGCAACCGGTGCCCCATATGCCAGAGGGCTCCCGGCATAGTTGGTTTCTCAGACAGCTTCTGACATTGTAGATCTTCTTCTCCAACGCGGCATGCTTTGTGGAGCGGCTTCGGTGCAACGGCAGATCCAGTCGGTTCCCATTTTACCTACTAGCTGTCACGAGCTTTCGGTGGCCTGGGTGGAGCTTTGCGCCGACCACCAACTCTTTGCGGTAAGAAACTTGCCGCGCCGAGAGGATGAGCGCACGCCGTTGCGCACAGTGACCATGCGGCCTAAACCACTACACCAAACCAACTGTGTTGGCATACCAGTTTGTGGACGGCCCGGTTCTATGAAACTTGTTGGAGTACTTACCTGAATGTACCTTGCATGCGACTTATGATACTTAACGTCTGAATAATTGATCGACTTGTTGTTTCGTTTGACCTCCTCAAACCATCCAAGCACAATCTTACTAACTGCATGCTTTCCAGATTTAGACTTGTCCGAAAAGTTGTTAATCTCAGTTACAAGTAAACTAGTGCATTTTGAGATAATTTTAGTAGGTAACGTAATAAGTCTGCAACGAAAAGTTCCCTCCGCACACGGGTTATGCCGATGACACTAAACTCTACTTTGCCATGCAAAGTCTGAAATCAAAGCTAGAGCTAGATTGCCGCACTAATGGCTTGGCTTGGGCAGAGAGGATGCAACCATCACATATTGTGCTGTAATGCCTTAAATGCCCAACGGTATTAATCTAAGTTGGAGACCTGTATTGACCGGCGTGGTCGAGATCCGGCCGGTGTCCTGTCCAATGCAGCCCGTGCACATTTGTAACTTGTGTATGTACCGTGTTTATTACAATAAGCCAACTATTCTAATAAGCCACGTGTCACAGGGACAGGAGGCTTTAAAGAAATAAGGCGCGCCCTCTAATAAGCCAATTTGAAATAAATAGGCCGCGCGCGGCTTATTGGAATAAACACGGTATTTGAGATGATTTGTAATGTAACCGTCCCTAACTTGGCGGATCAGGCCCCTGGGTTCTGACATCAGATGATCTAAAGGTTCTCAGGCGTTGTCAGTTTATTACGGCTGAAGGATTTCAATTGGTAAACTTGATTTTTAGATAATCTAAAAGTAGGATTATTTAACGGCAATAGAAATATTTCACGGCGCTCGGTCTGTTAAAAAATCCTATATAGGATTTTCTAACGATAGGATTTTTTATTAGCAAATCTTCGGTATGTACATATCACCTATAAGCGCTGGTGTGTAGTTATCACCGGCCAATAGTTCTCATTAATTAATTTTATTAATTACCAACAAGGTTGTGTGAAAGTTGCAGTAAGAACGAAAACGCATACAATTAACATTATATGAAAATAAAGAAGCCTAATGATATTGTCTGAAACATTAATCTATCCGTTTGCCAGGAAGATTGCTCCTCTGATCATAAACATCATTGCCCAGAAAATCAATTTCAATTTTCCGAGACCATGCATGCTTCCTTCCATCTGTACTTCTTCATTGCTTGCCTGAAAATTTAAGAACACCTTCTTTCCACTGTCTTTACCGGTCAGAAACTGAATTCTAATAAATGTTGCACCACCACCCACCGTATATGGCGATTTCAGTGATTTCTGCAATTTATGAAAAAATTACGCAACAAAAACGCCAAACTACAGTTGGTAGGTACCACCAAATTTCAGGTAAGTCCAGGTTCAGGTATCTCTAAAATCCAATTTCAGGTTCAGGTACATTTTTTAAAAGTACCCAAGTGTCAGGTTCAGGTTCAGGTAAATTAAATTCTAAATTACTTGCTGACAAAGGGTAACGCCTTTTTTCCACAGCAATACTAGCCTGACTAAAGGCACGCTCTACTGTAGCAGAGGAGGCTGGTATCAGTAGAGAATCAGCAGCGAATGGCAACAAGATTGGGAAGCCCAATTTTTGCGGTATGACGGACCGATCGCCACTGTAGTAGGAAACCCCATGCACTCCACGAACGTTCATTTCAAACTTTTAGTTCCGGCATTAAGTTAAGGCTCAGGCTTACATAAGTTCTACTAGCTGACGTTTAAGCTTACGTTCAACAAACAAACTAAAGCTTAGGCTTAGGCATAGAGGAAGACAAGCTTTCATAAAGGCAATTTCCGCATGGGGGCTTTTCCCAATAATCGCCTTCATTTTCAAGTTACAGTACACGTATGTGCAAATAGAGATAATGTGCATTAGACGCTTCACGCACACAATTTTTAAGAACAAAACTGTAGAGCGTCAAGCAATACCTGATCTAACCAATTTCGAAAGTTAACAGTACGTGCTACTTGTACCGGGAAGTTTAAGACAAGAAAAACCTGAAAAGTAGGTACCGACCTAGTAGGTGTCAGGTAAATACTTTTATTTTCAAGTAGGTTCAGGTTCAGGTTCAGGTTCACAATTTTCAGGTTAATACCCAGGTTTCAGGTTCAGGTTCAGGTATACCTACCAACTGTACGCCAAACCCCGTCCCCGCCGAATGGGCGACATGACGCTGTCAGTAAAATTATTAATTACGGTGCCAATTAAAAGCTTTTTATACCATGTTGTTTCCGTTGCTGTTCGGTTCTTGAGAGTCTTCTTTGCCGTCCATCTTTGAATCGGTGAAGAGCACCAGAAGGCGACAAGAAGCTGAGACAAAAGCTGCGCGAAACTATATAAACCACAAGCTCACGCCACTTAACTTGACTATTAGCTAATTAAAATGGGTCGGCTAGGCTGGCTGGACGTCTCCAACAATACAATGAAATGATTGATTTGGACTATTATATAGAAGCTTCTAGACTGACTTTCATTCAGTCCATTTCTGCTGTAAATAATTTATTATCGCCAAACTCAAACCTGCACTGCACCATAGCGGGGGCTTGTGAAATTTAGTACTGTAGGTATTATACTGTACGTCTTTTAAGGTATGCCCTGTACAGGCTACGTTTTTAATCTCTGAACGCGAATCACTTTTTTGTGTTCAACTTTTTGTGGTAAGCAAACCACAAAGTAGGGTGTAAACGCCCTAAAAATAAAAAAATCACTGTTTTAGCTTTTATTAACTACGCAATCAAACGCAGAGAGTAAAATATTAAAAGAAACTAATTAAAGTCAGAATACATGCAACAGCTCCGGGCCCACCTGGGGGAGGGGGGTAGGGGGGTTTCCCTCTGGTGGGGGGTCGAGGGGGGTCGCCCAGAGGGGGGTTCCAAATTTCAAAAAGCTCCAAAATTCCTGGAAATGCGTTTTTAGCACGTTTTTTTCCGTAACGACGCTAAAAATCGCTATTTTTAGCTGCCAAATAGCGTTTTCGAGCTAAAAACAAGCAAAAATGACAAAAAGGGCTTCCAAAAACACCGATTTCTCTTAAATATCAGCAGTGGAAACGCCAAATTCGGTTTTCAAAGGTTTTTCAAGCGAATTTTAGGCTAAAAATTAGTCATGTCTGAGCCAGTTTGTTAGTACTGACTGGGAGCCGCTACTATATTATAGTACTTGTATTTTTGGGTCGGGGGGGGGTGGTGAGGGGGCTAGCCTTTCCAGCAGGGGGGTAACCCCGAAACCCCCTAGTACTGTACATGTATGGAAGTCAGTAAAATATATGTAGGTGACTAAATTAGGTTTTTGTTTGAAGTTACTAGTGCCTTTAGTACTTACGCATTTGTTTACATTCACCAGAGAAATAATTGAAAAAATAATTGAAATTCCAGGTGAATTACAATTAAATTATGGCTCAACTTTTGAATTTCAATTAAATTAAATTAGTTAATTGAAATTATAAACGAATTTCAGTTACAATTAAATTAATTTTTTACATCACTACTAGCTACTACTGCGTGATATATTCTCGTCAATCTGGCAATGCAAACTCGGCTTAAGTCTTCCAATTTTCAGAAGCTGTCTAATAAACTTGAAACTTTATCCTGCACTGGTTAAAACCAGACACTACTGTAGAGCAACCACTGGATTATTGGTATTCAATTAATTATATAATCAATAAAGATTGATATTCAATTTTCTGCCCTGTCGAACTGTCTAATTTCACGCTCCAGCTACCGCAGAGTTAATCGGTTTCGGAATTTAGCCTCTGTCATTTTGCAACAGCTATCGTAGGACTCAGCCTGAGCGCAAGAAAGGCGTCTTCCCCTCACGCATGTTTGCTATGTGTTCGCTGATTGTGTTCTATATACAAATTGTCGCTGACCTAATTTGAAAATCTTCTGTTTTATGAAGACAAAGGGTGTGCAAGAAAAGACAGCCCGGCAGAATTTTTGCTGTAAGCAGACGTAAAATCGCAACCGATTTGAATAAGATAGAGAAATTCTGGAAAATTGTTTTGAAGTACAACGGAATCGCTCTTGTTAATTGCCAAAAGCTGTTTTGAATTTGAGTCTAATATCTCAGCTCAGGAACTAAACAGAGTATCTAACTAAATATAAATTTCAGCAATCTTTCAAGAATTTATCTATCTTTCATTCAAAAAAAATAGATTCATTCGAATTCGATTGAGCTTTACGGTATCTAATCAATATTAATAGATCTTCTGTTTTGGTTTTTTCGGCATATCCTGTAGATCAGGAGGTTTCTTTCTTATCTCAAGCTAGCCAATCGTTTCGGCTTCAACCTATGGCTTCTAATAATTCCTCGTTGGCTTGTGCCACCCAAATTCAACCGTTATCTGCCTGTCAACTTACACCAGACGATCTAGCCGACGTCGTCGCCTATATGATGTACATTTTTGAGGGGCTAGTAATGTTTCTTGGTAACATATTCTTGCTGCTGCCCATAGTCCTACACGCTGCTTTGCGGAATCACAAAGCTTACGTACTGATTGCGGGCCTGGCATTGGCTGATTGCATGAATGGATTGGCATACACAGTCGCTGGTAAGTGACAACAAATGTGCATATTACATACAGTCAGGCACTTAACGCCGTTTATGGTACCGACACCATATATGGTCCTAATATCGTTTCGTTACCATAACGGGCGTTATGTGCCTGACTGTAACAGGGTCTAAGGCTCAAATTCTACGGAGCAGGGATTGGACACTAAAAACGCTCAGAAATCGCAAAAATCGCTAATTTGGGCTCAAATACAGCTAAAAAGCTGGCAACAGAGGATTTTAGCAATTTTAGTGGCTGGAATTCAAAAAAAATTGCTCAAAAAATAAATTATTTGCCGAAGACCTATCAACCATCCTTCCGCTTCGGCGGATGACATGATCCTGTGTACACTGTCACATGGTCTAGTTTGGTAATTTTATAAGTTCTTTGAAACATCTAAATGTGGCTCCAAATTGTAGTTATTTATCGGCGGAATATTGTAATGCCTTTGCGTAATGCATTTAGTTTCAAATGAATAATGCGCATGCTTAAAAGAGGGATCAAATCAACGGTTGATTTGAAAAATGTTTTAATTACTGTTATTTTATTTAACTAGTGGATTTATATTTTACTGTTTACTAAATTTTCTACATGGAATTTAGCGTTTACTACATGGAATTAAGCGGTTACTAAATCAAGATTCACTGGGAATTTAGCGGTACCGTATAGTGCTGTTTATAGTACCCGGGTACTATATATGGCACTTAGGGTTTTGCAAAAATAAAATTGAATCCATTTATAGTACCCGGGTACTATATAGCACCTACGAAATCTGCTCTATAAGAAACTAACAATGCAATAGTATGTGAAGTTCTTTGCTCAAATTACCGATTTGATGTAAAAAAATAGGTTATGTACATACCTCAGAACCAGTGTTGTGCCGAACGAAAATTTTCTGAATTTAGTTATTAAAAGTTAGTTACACCTTTTCAAATTTGAATTTAGTAAGTAAAAGTTAGTAACTAAATTGGCTCTCCGAGTTTAGTAAGTTAGCCAAAAATTATCGAGTTACTTAGTTATGAGTTTAGTTAAAAGAAACTAGTATAAATAAGGCAATTAATGCAGTTAAACCGATTAGTATTAGCTCTGTAGACCTGTTAGGTTCAGAATATTTACAAAACAACAGTATTTCACATTATTTTCCACAAAAATTCCGAAACATGACCGTTTAGTTTATGAAAAAGCTGCATATCAGGACAGGAACAATGCAAATATTGAAATATGAAGACAAAACAAATAGTTTGGACCTTATCATTTAAGTTTGAGCGTTTATTGTCGCTCATTGGAAAAGTGGGTGGATGTACATACATACAGTAGGTACCTCACATACATGCAACAGGGGGTCTGGGGGTCCGCCCCACCCGACTTTAGGCCAGAACCCCACGGATGGGGACATCCCCCCGCCGAGACGATTTTTCCGACCACCCTCCGATTTTCGGGCAAGTAATTTTTTGAGCAAATTTTTGCGATTTTTTTGTAATTTCGGACACAAAAATTGCCAAAATCGACCATAAAACAGCACTTTTTAGCTGCATTTAAGCTCAAATTAGCGATTTTTGACGACTTTAAGCTGGAAAAATGCGATTTTTTTCATTTTGTTTTTAGTGCAAAACTCTCTTCCAGAAATTGGGCTCAGACAGCTCCGGCCGGCGCCAGACCCCCCAACCCCCTTCAACGGATGACCTGTTACATGTATGGTACCTCATACAGTACATGTAATGTACAGTAACAGGGCGCTTCCGAAGGTTGCGCCAAGCAAAGGGCAACCTTCAGATCGGAACCGCCAGAGGACTTCCCATCCGAATTTTCTGGAGAGCAATTTTTGTCCCAATTTTTAATTTTTTTTACAATACATGTAATTGTTTGTAAAACAGCGACTGTTAGCTGTGCCTGAGCACACATTAGCAGTTTCTTTGCGAATTTTAGTACTCAATCCTCCCTCCGTTTGGGCTCATTCAGTCCGACCTGACATAATCCTCACAACCCCTTAAGCGGATGAGCTCTACGTATGTGTGCAGTATGCATAAACCATTACGAATGCCGAGCAGTATTCTGTTTTCGTTACAAGGATCTGTGTTTAAAACAAGTGAAACCTTGCGCCCTCTTTGCGAGAGACCTCTCTGTCAAACAGAACCTGAATGAGACCACAGACTTTTTGAGAATTTTCACTAGCAACTAGATACCTGGGCCAAGGCCAATCTCTAACACTATAACTAAACTGAATGTTACTAAACTCATAACTAAGTAACTCGATTTTTTACTTAGTAATTTCCTGAAAATGAGTTTAGTTTGAGTTGAGTTTAGTTAAGCGAAATCTGAGTTTAGTTAGTAAAAGTTAGTAACTAACTAACTAACTAACTAATCTTTTTACTTAGTAAATAACTTACTAAATTCAACCGGCACAACCCTGCTCAGAACCTCTATGATTGCATTATCTACTGTTTTTCCTCATACAAACTAACAAGGTTTACCACCAAAAATACTGTATTTTTCGCACGTTTTGTATTTATAACAGCTGATTTCAGAATAAAAATCTGTCTCCATTTATAGTACCCCGGGTACTATAAATAGGGGGTACTATAAACAGCACTATACGGCTATACGGTAGTCGCGAAGGAGTTATAGGAATTGGACGCGTGATTCTGATCAACACTTGCTCCCACCGAACACTGGTAAGTCGTTGGACGTGTTTCCTAAAGCCCTGGAGTTTACTTTGGACTTTCTTCGAAATTTCCACCGCAACCATGCTGCTGGCTATCAGCCTCGACCGTTTGCTCCTAGTTGTGGTTCCTATCTGGCACATGAAACGAACAGCTAACTACGCTTACGTGATGGCATCTTCAGTTTACTTGCACACCTTTACAGTGGGTTTAGTTGGCATGTACCTAGCTTGGTCAGTCAGAAATGACGTTCAAATGTTCAGACCTCAAGTATGTTACTTCAGTTATTCCACAGTACCGGCCCACACTCTTTACCAAACAGCAGCTATGTCCTACTCTGCTCTAGCCAGTGTTTTCCTCTGTTTCTGCATGCTTTTGGCTTACAAGAGAAGCAATACCAAAGTAGGCAGTGAAGCCAAACAGAATCGCGTTAAGAGAGAACGACGTATGACAATCAGCTTAACGATCAGTTGTTTTTTCACCTTGGTTTTGTACGTAATCCCCATTCAACTGGAGGTCTGGATTACGCACTTTACTAGCTTGCCGGACTTGTTTGCGTTGGTCTGTTATTTGGTGGCAAATACTAATTGCATGCTAAATCTGCTGATTTTTGTTTTTCGACATGTTGAGTTTCGCCGTGGGCTGGTGGCTGTGTTCAAGTGGAAACAACTGCCTTTGGATTTGAACTTGTGGGTTAATTAATTTGTAGTCGTGATGACGTCATAATATATAGTTTGTAGTACTACGAATTAGGTCTACTGTAAGTGGGAGAAAGAACAACCCACTAAATCCTGTGGAACCAGCAGCGTCATACATGTAACAGGTCATCCGCCGATGGGGGGAGGGGGGGTTGGGGGGGTCTGGCGCCGGCCGGGGGGATCTGAGCCAAAATTTTGGGGGAGGGGGGTGGGCACTAAAAAAAACGCTCAAAAATCGAAAAAATCGCAATTTTTCGGCTAAAAATTGCCAAAAATCGCTAATTTGGGCTGAAATACAGCTAAAAAGTGCTGTTTTGCAGGCGATTTTGGCAATTTTTGTGCGTGAAATTGTAAAAAATTGCAAAAATTTGCTCGAAAATTTACTTGCCAGAAAAATCGGAGGGGGTTCGGTGAAATCGTCTCGTGGGGGGGGGGGGGGGGTCCCCATCCGGGGGGGGGGGGGTCTGGCCTATTTCGGGTGGGGGGGGGGCAGACCCCCCAGACCCCCCCTGTTACATGTATGAGCAGCGTACACAGGAGGTGTAGGGTGTTCATACTTCCCCTTTGCGGTGGATGTAGAAAGGAAAAGTTAGGAAACAATAAGAGGCAACGAATAAATTATGAAATTTACGCTCAGAATGCCTAAGACTCATTTTGCAAAAATCTTTTCACCCTGGCTCAACCTAGTGATGTAAAATTATGGAGTTTGAATTTCAATTCAATTACAATTAAATTATGGGCTCAGTTTTTAATTTCGATTAAATAAAATTAAATTAATTGAAATAGTTTTCCATTATTTTCAATTACAATTATATTTTCAATTAAATTATGGAACCACGGAAAATTTCAATTATTTTTTCAATTTTTTGAAAATTATTGTAATTTGGCTGTTAAAAGACAGTGACAGTGACTCAGGACTTAGAAAAATGTCCATGTAAAAGCTTAGAGACACCTGGTTAGCCTGCTGCCCAATCAGGCGAGAAAATTATAAATTGTTGCCTTTTAAAAACGCATAAAATAGCATTCTGGGGGAAATTTACAGTTAGTTCATTATTACTATATATCAGTGCATAATCTAAAGGTTTCCAGCATTTTTTAGCATCATCACTTCCTAGGTACCTTTGCCAAAAAGGGGGTGTCAGTCAACCCATCATACATCCAAAAATTACTGTTTTGGCTTTTATGAACTACGAAATAAAAAGCAGATCATAAAATATTACAAAACATTGTGAGGTCAGTATGAAGAGGTGACAAACCCTAAATAGGTTTTTATTTGAAGTCCCTAGCGCCTCTAATACTTACACATTTCTTTACATTCTCCACAGGAAATAATTGAAAATATAATTGAAATTCCAGGCGAATTTCAATTAAATTACAATTAAATTATGGCCCAACTTTTGAATTTCAATTAAATTAAATTAATTGAATTGAAATTAAAAACGGGTCAATTATGCGAATTTCAATTACAATTAAATTAATTTTTTACATCACTAGCTCAACCATGCAACTTCAAAATTTTACACTTTTCCCTTTGCAAAATTCAGGGTACGCCAGGCTAAAAAGATGTTTGCTAAATGAGTCTTAGGCATTCTGAGCGTAAATTTCATAATTTATTCGTTGCCTCTTATTGTTGCTTAATTTTTCCTTTCTATGTACATCCACCGCAAAGGGGGAGTGTGTACGCTGCTGGTTCCACAGGATTTTAGCGGGTTGTTCTTTTTCCCGCTTAGACCTAATTCGTAGTACTACAAGCTATATATTATGACGTCATCACGACTACAAATTAACTAAGACTACAAATGATTTTGGCTGACTACAAATTGACTACAAACTATAGTATACTATTTCAAAATTTGCGAATTTGTAGTCCATTTTTCTTGGACATTTTCAGATTTTTTCTGTAATATTATATAAATTGAGCCCCTAGTCGACATTTTGAGCTCTCTTGAGCTTACGATATAAGCTCATCAAAACACTGAAAGCATGCCAAGAATGAAGATATTTTTGATCTCAAGTCAAGCGTTTGAAACATCGTTTCTCCTGTTTTCACGCCTTTTTGCCTCAATAAATCTACAGAGGATGGTCACTATACGATTGACTTTTAAACAATCGTTTGTGCTTTTTCTTGCTTCAGTTTTTATATAATTAGCGCCATTCTACTTTTAGATAAAGATACCAAATGATTTTCATAGGAATTGCATTAATCATTGAATTCTGTATGTTTCTTTCCAGAAATATCTATTACAAACAGCGATTTTTAACAGCATAAAACTGTTATCAAGTTTCTGATTCCAACTTTTGCAAAGCATTTTGACTGATTGGATTGTTCAATTGGCTAAAATTCGCAGTAAACTCGAGTTTCTGACGTTTGGCGACCTGACTACAAATTGACTACACATTTTTTAACTTGAATTTGACAACTACAAACTAAGACTACAAATTATTTTCTCGAAATTTTTGACTACAAGACTACTAATTGAAATTCTCTTAGGAAATGGGTCCATTCTCACTGGCAAGGGTACCTCCCACCACATCGGAACCAGTGTTGTGCCAAGCGAATTTTCCGAATTTCGCTAGTAAAAGTTAGTTAAAACTTTTCAAATTTGAATTTAGTAAGTAAAAGTCAGTAACTTAATTCGCTCTCTGAGTTTCGTTAGAGCGCGTCATGCATAAGTGAAATGCACGCCGCTCCCCTCGCAATTCGGCATCGAAACCTAGCTTATTAGTGTGTCAGCCTTTAGAAAGCATTTATTACATACATGTAACAGGGGGGGTCTGGGGGGGGGGTCTGCCCCCCCCCGAAAATAGGCCAGACCCCCCCCCGGATGGGGACCCCCCCCCCCCCCCCCGAGACGATTTCACCGACCCCCCCCCCCCCTCCGATTTTTCTGGCAAGTAAATTTTCGAGCAAATTTTTGCAATTTTTTACAATTTCACACACAAAAATTGCCAAAATCGCCTGCAAAACAGCACTTTTTAGCTGTATTTCAGCCCAAATTAGCGATTTTTGGCGATTTTTAGCCCAAAAATTGCGATTTTTTCGATTTTTGAGCGTTTTTTAGTGCCCACCCCCCTCCCCCAAAATTTTGGCTCAGACCCCCCCCGGCCGGCGCCAGACCCCCCCCAACCCCCCCTCCCCCCATCGGCGGATGACCTGTTACATGTATGATTTATTATATTTGCACTCTTGATTTCAAAATCTTTAGTTTATGTGTTTATACTTACCATCACTTGACTGCCTATTTCTATATTATATACTATTCTTCTGAAACCGTGCTTTTCTGTTAGCTTGGCTTTACGTCCTTTGCGGTTGTTTAATCGATTTTGTAAGATGCATAGTTTAGTATTTCCAAAACAGATCGCACACTAAAGCAAGTAGTTCAGTTGAGTTTAACGTTTCCAACGATGCGATGACATCCCAGCAAATTATTGCGTTTGGCGTTGAACTGGTTGAACGGCAACTTTCGTCTTTTGTGCTCGGGAATCGACTCAGCCACCTTTAAGCCGAACGCTCTTCTATAATTGGCCTCCAGGCGACGTTGGCTGGCCAAAATTCGGTTGACACTGTTGCTGTTGTACACCTTCACTGTTATGTACAGACTCGCTTTGTCTATGAACAAATCTTCCTGAAACTTGCATCACTCACTGACATACGTTTTGCATAACTCATTCCAACAGACCACAGAATTCATCAATGGTTCATATTTGCATGATGATATCTCTTTCCAACAAACCGCAAAATTCATCAATGGTTCGTTTCGGCCTGATGAATTGTTTTTGACGAATAGTTCTTCACGTTTTACGATTACTATTCTTCAAAAAATGATGAACTGAAGAAATTATTCATCACAGAAATTGAGGAACAATTAAATAATGATTCTTCAACAAACTTTAATGGCAATTTTCCTTAGTTCAACCGGAAAAGAAACGTGCCACAGACACATAAACTGACTGGGCTCGCCATGACAAATCAGAAACTGTTCAGCATTGCCGAGTAGTAAAAAGACCTATTTGTCAAGTTGAAGTGCAGGACCATTCCAATGCATTTGATGGACAATAAAATAATTGATTCATCAGAAAATCTTGCAAAAGTCTTCAAAATGATGAATAGTAGTGGACCATTTCATGATGAATAGTATGATGACATGATGGCATACTGATATATCAGTATGGTTTGTTGGTAGGAGATATCTTTCGTATGAACCATTATCAGTTTGCAGTTCGAATGATTCTTCAACCAGTGATCAACTGAAGAAATGTTTCATCAGCCTATTCTTCAGCATTGTTTCCCGCGTTTTGAGGAATCAATTCATCAAAAAATATTTGACTATTCATCAAACTGAGGAATAGTAGTGGACCATTCCCTGATGAACCATTTGACGACTGATGATGCTACTTTCTGAGGAGTAGCGTCTGTTGGTAGGAGATAAGCATCCGCTTTTTCTGTTCTACAGTCAGGCACTTAACGCCATTTATGGTACCGACACCATATAAAGGTGCCGGTACCATACATGGTACCGGTACTGTAGGTAGTGGTACCATATACATATGGTACCGGCACCATATTTGGTACCGGCACCTATGGCCATGGGTAGAGGTACCATATATGGTGCCGGTACCATACATGGTACCACCACAGTCGCCGATCGTGGGGGCACCATATATGGTGTCGGTACCATAAACGGCGTTAAGTGCCTGACTGTTCTAATACTACATACTTCTACATGGCACTAGGGCAGTGAGTGACGTACTCAGGATTTTGCAAGGGGCAAGAAAATTTTGAAAAAATCGCTTCTAAAACGCGTTCTGAGCATAAAATACAGGGTGTCTCAGAAAAAATGATCACATTTCTTTTTACTGCCATTTCCGTAAATTTTGACCAAATAGGCTGAAATTTGGACCATAGGTGCCAAAAGTCGTGCAATTTTATGTGTTAAAATTTGAAGAGAATAGGCTTGACTCAATCCCGAGAAATTTCAAAAGTGAAATTTGGTAATTTCAATAGTGAAAGGCGGTCAAAGAAAAATGGAACATTTCCTTTTCCTATATCTTTTCTAATTTTTGACGGAATTGATGAAACTTCAAGTGTAAACGCAGAAGTTCAGGGTACTCGTGTGTAAAAAAGTTGACGCATGAACTCCAACGCTATCGTTAGAGTTTAGGCGATAATGGCATTTTAGCCCGTTTTTTCGGTATCAGTTTTTGTAATGAAATTACCAAATTTCACTTTTTTTGAAATTTCTCGAGAATTGGTCAAGCCTAGTGCACCAAATTTTATCACATAAAATTGCCCGAGTTTTGGCACCTATGGTCCTATTTGGTCAAAATTTGCGGAAATGGCAGTAAAAAGAAATGTGATCATTTTTTTGAGACACCCTGTAGTTATCCTCAAAGAGAGCACAAGAATTGAAGCCCGATTGCTGTTAGAAGTAAAGGAGAGGCAAGAAACTTACTGCATGCACGGAAAAAACTTTTTAATGTACTGTACTTTAGTGATGTAAAATTATGGAATTTGAATTTCAATTCAATTACAATTAAATTATGGGCTCATTTTTTAATTTCAATTAAATTAAATTAAATTAATTGAAATAGTTTCCCATTATTTTCAATTACAATTATATTTTCAATTAAATTATGGAACCTCAGAAAATTTCAATTATGCAATTTTTTTTCAATTATTTTTTCAAACTTTTGAAAATTATTGTAATTTTGCTGTTAAAAGACAGTGACAGTGACTCAGGAGTTAGAAAAATGTCCTTGTAAAAGCTTAGAGACACCTGGTTACCTGCAGTCCAACCAGGCGTGAAAATTTTAAATTGTTGCCTTTTAAAAACGCATAAAATGGCATTCTGGGGGAAATTTACAGTCAGTTCATTATTACTATATATCAGTGCATAATCTAAAGGTTTCTAGCATTTTTTTAGCAACTTCACTTCCTAGGTACCTTTGCCAAAAAGGGGGTGTCAGTCAACCCACCATACATCCAAAAATCACTGTTTTGGCTTTTATGAAATACGAAATAAAAAGCAGATAATAAAATATTACAAAACATAACGAGGTCAGTATAAAGAGGTGACAAACCCTAAATAGGTTTTTATTTGAAGTCCTTAGCGCCTACTTAAACATTTCCTTACATTCACATCAGGAAATAATTGAAAATATAATTGATATTCCAGGCGAATTTCAATTAAATTACAATTAAATTATGGCCCAACTTTTGGATTTCAATTAAATTAAATTAATTGAATTGAAATTAAAAACGGGTCAATTATGCGAATTTCAATTACAATTAAATTAATTTTTTACATCACTACTGTACTTACATTGGGAAAAATTCTGCTTCAGTCAAACGCCATGTTTTATGCATGTCATGTATACAGTGTGTACTGCGAATTTTGAAGTGAGAGATTGAGGTGCATAACAACCCAGAGCAGATTCCTTTTCTGAGCCGGCAAACGTTTTTCAGTAAAATGTTTTCACAGTGTTGTATGCATAAAATTAAAAAACGTCAAAATGCTTAATTATACAGGGTGTGCCAAAAAAAAAACAACCCAGCAGAGTTTTTGCTGTAGCAACCGTAAATCTCAACCGATTTGAATGAGTCCTTTTTTAAATGAAAGATAAATAAATTCTTGAAAGATTGATGGAACGTTTATTAAGATAGCCTTCTTAGTTCCTGAGATATTTGCCCTCAAAGTCAAAACAGAGATTTTGGCAATGAACAAGAGTGATAAAGAACACCCCAGCAGATTTTTTACTTTTGCAACCATGAATCTCAACCGATTTGAATGAATCCTTTTTTGAATGAATTGATAAATTCTTCAAAGATTGGTGCAATTTTTATTGAGATTCACAGTTTAGTTCTGGAGATATTTGCCTTCTAAGTCGAAACAGATTTTGGCAAAGAACAAGAGCGATTCCATTGCATTTCATAATAAAGCAGATTCCTACTGTTGGGGCTAATGATACTTTAGTGTTGAAGTAAACCGAGTTTCTGTGTCACCTGTAAAGCCTCCAAGAGCCCTTAGCAGTAGCAGGAATCCGTTTTATTACGAAGTGCAGAATAATAAAAAATCCCTCTTGTTCACTGCGAACATCAGTGTTTTGAATTTGAGAGCCAATATCTCAGGAACTAAGCAGAGTAAATTAATCAAAATTTCAGCAATCTTTTAAGGATTTATTTATCTTTCATTTAAAAAAGGATTCATTCAAATCGGTTGAGATTTCCGGTTCCTACAACGAAAAAACTGCTGGGTTGTTTTTTTGGCACACCCTGTATATGTACTCAAATACAAACGGTCGGTTTACCCCTAAAATCTCTTCCGTTCCGGTAGCCTTGAAGAAGTCCTCTTTGGAAGGCAAGCAGAACTCAAGCGAGACCCATTTGTAGGTGGGTCTGTTTTTCCGGGTGCGCAGGTTTTTACAGTCAAATTCGCGTGACATTCGATGACCGTCGCGTATTCTGGCCTTGGTAATTATGGATCTGGCCTCTTGTTGTTTCAGTAGGCTGCACGGATTGCAGTAGAGACTAAGTAAGAGCAATTATTAGGATATGACGTAGAGCAGACAGAGAAGAAGTTACCACGATCCCACGCCCCCGCATCCGTTGGGCTTGGCGCCGTGACATGGCTGCGGCATCTGATGAGGATCATCTGACGTACTGACGTTTATGTACAGCTAAACCAACCTATTTTTATCTTTATTTTTATGAAACTTTCCATTTCCTATTACAGTCAGGCACTTAACGCCGTTTATGGTACCGGCACCTTATATGGTACCCCTACCCATGGCCATGGGTGCCGGTACCATATATGGTACCACTACCATATATGGTACCACTACCATATATGGTACGAAATCTGACCAGAGTGGTACCATATATGGTACCGGTACCGGTAACAACGCGAAGGTGAGGGTACCATACATGGTGCAAGGTGCCGGTACCATATATGGTACCACCACAGACCCCGAACGTGGGGGTACCATATATGGAACCGGTACCATATATGGTGACGGTACTATATATGATGCTGGTACCACTACCCTCGGTACCGGTATCATATATGGTACCAGCACCTTATATGGTGTATTTGTACACCGTGTAGTTTTAATCACCGAATTATTCGGATTTTGCCTATTTTTCATCCCAAAACACCAATTTTCCAACTTCCCTATTGTTATTCTCCAAGTTTGCTAAATTGTTCGATTTTTTGGAGTAAGTTTTCATTTTTTCAAGAAAAACAGTCAGGCACTTAACGCCGTTTATGGTACCGACACCATATAAGTGCAATTTCAGACACAAAAATTCTCAAAATCGCCCCAAAACAGCACTTTTTAGGTGTATTTCAGCCCAAATTAGCGATTTTTGACCATTTTTAGCCCAAAAATTGCGATTTTTTCGAATTTTGAGCGTTTTTTAGTGCCCAACCCCGCTCCCAAAATTTTGGCTCAGACCCCCGCCGGCCGGCGCAAGACTCCCCAACCCCCTCCCCCTTCGGCGAATGACCTGTTACATGTATGACTAGGGGGGTTGGGGTTACCCCTAGCTAGAAAGGCCAACCCCCACCTCACCCCCGAGACAGTTTAGGGACTCCGGGACACAAAAATTTCGTTTCCCTCTGCACATCATACTCTCTCTGATACCACGACATGAACCATTCTTGGTTAATATTTGGTTACCATGAAGCTTTTTGCTGGGTGGAGGAAGCATTTGTTTGCATACATGTACTAGGGGGGTTTGGGGGGTACCCCCTGCTGGAAAGGCCAAACCCCCCTCACCCCCCGAGATTGGTTAAAAGGGACCCCCTCCCCCGACCCAAAAATACAAGTATGTACTAGTAGTGGCTCCAGTATTAACAAACTGGCTCAGAAATAACGAATTTTTAGCTTAAAATTCGTTTGAAAAGCCTTTTGAAACCGAAATTGGCGTTTCCACTGCTGATATTTAAGAGAAATCGGGGTTTTTGGAAGCCCTTTTTATCGCTTTTTTGCTTGTTTTCAGCTCTAAAATGCTACTTGGCAGCTTAAAATAGCGATTTTAGCCTCCTTACTGAAACAAACGTGCTAAAAACGCATTTCCAGGTATTCTTGAGCTTTTTGAAATTTTGGACCCCCTCTGGGCGAAACCCCCTACTTAAACCCCCTCCCCCACGCCGGCCGGGACCTGTTTTATGTATGTTGATACCATACATACTGAACTGATGCAAAAAGATAAAGTGCAAAAGTGTGTACTTGGTGCACGCTTTCACAACGACCGTGTGGGTGACCCCATAAGCTACGGTTTTCGGTCGAACAATCCCTTAAGCCTCTTCTGTTTATCGATTGCGTCACTAATAGTTTTCCCTGCAGTCTGTAGCAACCTGGCTTCTTGCGTAGCTTCTGAAGGGTTTTAGCATGGTGAGATGGCACTTCAAAAGCGTAAGAGCATTTTCTGAAACAGAAACCTTCTCGCAACTCAACATAAACTCGAAACCTATAAAAATTGTGTCAGAATATACTGTATGTAAAGGAAAAGGAGTGAATAGAGTTAAAAAACGGGGGTTGCTAGGGTACGGTTTATTTTTGGGTACCAATCTAATAGGTCATCCACCGATGGTGTGAGCCCAAATTCTAGGGGATGGATGGAAGTTGGTTACTAAAGCTTCAGCTGAAGCAACTCAGTCTCAGTTACAACAGTTTGTATGCATTTGATTGACACTAGATATGTACTACTTGCGAATAAAATATTAGCTCGCTTAAAAATCGCTATTTTTGCTCAAATACACCCAGAACGAGCTGTTTTAGAGGCGATTTTAGCAATTTTAGTGCCTGAAATTCAAACAGATTGCAGAAAACGCTTGCCAAAAAAATCGAGATAGGGGTCGGAAAAATCATCTCAAGTCAAGGGGAGGTTTCCCGATTGGGGGCGGTCTGGCCAAAGTTGAGCGGGGGCAAACCCCTCAAGCCCCCAGTTATTTATGCATATAGCGCTGCTTTACTCATAATCCTTACTAGCAGAAGCTACTCCATTTAGAGTAGTACCCAAATAGAATCACGCCTTGCTTGCAGGTGTTTGTTAGCCATAAAATGTGATTGGAAAATGAAAGTGCAAAAACGTGATTGGCCGATCACATATGTCAATCACGCTTTTTTTGTCAGGCGATGCACTGTAAATGCATGCAACGCGTGATTGGCCAGTCACAGCAAATCACGCTTTTTTTGAAAATTTCAGTGAATGCAAAACATTTACTTCGTGATTACCACTTTTTAGTACACGTTGCCAGGCACGCAAAAAATTTCTGCGTCTAAGAGATAATTGTAATGCGTGATTGCCGTACAGGTAGACCGGTCGTCTTATTTAATCAACGCGCTGTCCCATATAATCAGTCCAGTCAAGTTTTTACTAGGCCGGGTAAGTCAGTCTCATCACATCCTACGTGCCACAATCAACTTAATTAACTACAATTACGTAAGAAAAATGTGGTCTATAAACTATCCAAATCTTTATGTATTGAAAATAACCTATGACAAAACAGAGATTACTTATACTTTAGCGTAAATTACAAAATGAACGGCGTTCTAAGTTTTCTAAAAGTTACTACTCGGCTAGAACAATGCACTGTGTCCGCAGCAGCGACCTCAGATTTACGTTTCACACGAACTAAGATTAAAATGTTAACTTTAGTTCATATCGTAGCTGGGCTTTTAGGCTTGGATGAATGGATTGTCCGGGCGGGGCCGTCGTAGCCTCTGCGTTAGCCCGGCACTGCGGGCCCCATCACGCAATAAAATAGGCTATTTTCAGCTCGCCTACACCAAAATCAAGGAATGTTTTTACACAAAAAATTTTCCAAACAATTCCTGAGGGGATAGCGGCGACCTGAGGGTGGTTGATCATAGCTCGAGGGGGCAACCCTCCTCAATCCCTTCACATGCATGTAACAGGTCATCCGCCGAAGGGCGGAGGGGGTTGGGGGTCTGGGCGCCAGCCGGGGGGTCTTAGCCGAAATTTTGGGGAGGGGTTAGAAACAACGCTCAAAATAAAGCTAAAAGCGCAGGCGATTTTGGCAACTTTTGTGTCTGAAATTGTATAAAGTCGCTAAAACTTGTTCAAAAAGTTACTTGCCAGAAAATCGGAGCGGGTCGGAAAATTCGTATCAGGAGGGTCCCCAAAAAGTCGAGTGTGGGCGGACCCCTAGACCCCCTAGTACATGTATAACCCCCATGTCTGGTCTGGCCATAGTCGTTGAAGGGGGCACAGATTGGCAGTACAGTACAGTCTGATCAAAATTAGCAGAAGAAAGAAGAATAAAGCAATCATACTATCGCAGGGTTCGTGGTATCCCAGTTCAAATTCCATGGGCGTTGACAGCGCCGAATCAAAGAAAAGACAAGAAAAAACAGTGACAAGGAATACTAAGAGGAACGTCATGTTTTTGGACGAACGCTTTAAACAGACTGACTGCGAAGACAGTTTAGTTGCGTAGAAGAAAATCCATCTCACGGAAATACGACGTGGGACGAGTTTTTGACCTGAGGCCACCGGCGCGCAACCAGTAGTTAAAGAACGTCAAATTGGTTATTTTTCGTTCATTTTGCTTGACTTTTACAGAACGTGACAGGTTGCGGCAATTTTTTGTCGCCGCCAACAGGTCGCCCGCCCGCTGACGACACAATTAACCGATCTATAAATCAGACCTAGAGGTACTAATGCACTAAAAAGTAGCGCGCTTAAAGACAGCCTGTTCTCCGTTCTAACAGCATTCTTTTAGTGCCACCGTTTAGACTACTTTTTCAGTTTTGCTTCCAGCAGAACGCCGTTTCCGTTATGAAGGGCTTTTTTATAAATACAATAGGCAATAAAACGGCCGAAAATCACGTACAGGCAAGTGCGTGCGCTAACGTTGACGATTTTTAAACGATATACAAGTATGGGGCCGTACGTAAAACTACGACGTTCAAAAATTCAAAATTGTGGCCCCCTCCCCTTCTGACGTTTTTCGACGTTTTCAGCACACCCCCCCCCCCTTGGCTAACACCCCCGACTAAACGTGGTACTGTGTCCGACATTACTGTAGAAAATCTTCAAAATGAAAGTGATACTGAAAAAGAAACTTTTTGACAGTGAACTACCATTTTGGCGGTTGAAAACATGAACTGGTTTGAGTTTTCCTTGTAATATACGTACGTAGTTGCGGACAAAAGCGTCCTGGGCACCTAAAAAACGTTGACGTTTTCGACACGACCCCCACCCCAGCGACGTTTTCCGTCGTTCAACCGACCACCCCCAGCCCCATCTCTGAACGTCATAGTTTATGGACTTTTGTATGGACTAATGTATAAACTAAACTATAGACTGCAAAAGCTAAAAGCTACGTTTCACTGTCGAATTACGAGGGAAGTATATGCACGACGCACTGACGCTCCGATTTTGATACAGCGACGCTACCTCCACTAATTTAGAACTAACGGTTTCTATTTAGCACTGTTATCAGGTTGTATGCTTTAACATACTGTAGGTTGAGGATTTAGGCTTAGGAAGAAGTTAGAGCAACTTTTGGGTCAACTCTTAGTATTTAGTTAATCGAGTAGGATTCCGCTAATTTGGCAGTACAAAAAGAGTATCGACCAATACAAACACTAGGAGAATTTGTTCTGTTTATTTTTGAATAAATAACTTAACTTAGAATCAAAATTTTTGCGCAAAACAGAAACCGAGTTGATTCTGAACGGTCTTTGCGAAACGAAAACCAGTCAACCAACCAAACCCGGCATGGTTTGGTACTTATAACAAAACTGAAACATAGCTCTTTCTAATGAGATGCCATCTGTAGGTTCTACGCTAAACCATGACAGAGATATTGGAGAAGAACTGGAGGACTGGCCAAAGTTTAGGACCAGTTAGACTTTGGCAACCCATATGTTTTATTACGTTCTGAGCGCAGTTTGGTATAGCGAGCCAACGTTTCTCTCAGATAATTTAATTTGTTTGTTAGTATTAGAGGGCGAACTGGTATTGGGTATTGGGTGTATTGGGGTGTCTTCGAGGTATTGGGTATTCTGCTTTGTGGCCCCCAATACCCAATCCTAATTGGGACCTGTCAAAATAAAAAAAGTCTATGTTGACCTGAAAATTAATCTAGAAAAATCGAACAGGTTGATCGATGATTTCTTGTAGTGTCCTCTTTTCTAAGTAGTACACCAGTAATTAATTTCCCTGTTCTTATCTAAAATATAAGTTGTGACATTTCTAACGATACGGAATGTACCAGTACCGTACATATGTACCCAGGGCTGGGGGTGGTACACCCTTTCCGGCCGAGAGGAAAAGAATTCGTCGAAAATAAGAAGCGCGATTGAATTTGTGTACTAAAAGTGTTAAATTTCTGTTAATTTTACACTTAGAATGGCTTTTAAACGCTTCCTCAAGCGCATATTTTAAAAATTTCCTCGTCCTGTTGGGTCACTGCCCAACCAGGCCTCTTCAAAGTTTTAATCCCTTTGCAAAAGAATCACTGGGATAGTTTTAATCACAGTGAAAATGCCTGCATCTCTGGAATGTACCCGTACACTGAAATGCAATTTTTGGCCCAGCTATGCAAGTATTGCGTATTGGGTTTTTGCC